>VXBR01005528.1:311700-328390 GCA_013400215.1 Cisticola juncidis
AAAAGAAAAAAGAAAAAAAAGAAAAAAGAAAAAAAAGGTATTTTGGCATTCAATATTCACAGAATTAAGTATGCTTGAATTTCTTTTCCCAGATGGACACTCCAAGGACTATAGGCCAATGGGCAAGTTTGCCTCAGCAATAGGCAATTATGCTTCCTAAATTAAGGATTTCTGCTCAAGAAATATGAAAGTTCAATACCAGAATCTGGAGGCACTGAGCTCAGGATAAATGGCAGAAATAAGCTGAAAGCACCTGTTCCGTTTTCTGCTGTTGTCACTGCTGCACTACTTTCTTTTACTTCATTATGGGAAGTATTTAAGCAGACAGCTCAAGAATCATCTGGCCATTTGTAAAGGAAGTGTATTTATATCCTCCCATCTCTCAGCTTTGATCTTTGCCTCCAGGCTGTATTACCATAACATGCTTTATTTGGAGTTACCCTTGAAAACCGCTTACAGATTGCAACTCACGTTGAGTGCAGCAGCATGACTGATCAAGGACCTTTTTTCTGCAGGACTCATGCAAACTCAACTGTCTGCCTATTATTCAAGATGTGTGCTCAAGGTCTCCTGTAAGTGGTAGAGTTTTACACTATCCCCTCCATTCTGACCTCAACTTTAAAACAAGTGACAGTGGGAATTTCTAACTGCCAAGCACAAGTATCTTTCCAGATAAGATCAACTTCCTTTTCATCAGAAATGAAAAAACAGAAGATTTAATTGCCTGTATTCTTCAGTGAACCATAAAACACTTGACTGGAGTTATGATATATGAGAAGCCTCTAGAGGAGTTAGAGAAAGAATTTCTCCATTCTGAGAAAGCCATGGATTTCCTAAAAATCCCTGAAGTATATCTCTAGCAATATAAGGACAAGATATTAGGAATTAGGAAAAAAAAGAAAGCTCTAGAGAGGGATGAAAAAACTAAAATTACCTAGCATCTTAGAAACTGGGGTTTGACAGAGGAGAGCACAGAAGTCACTGCAGTTTCTTTGAAGCCCTATAGCATTGTAGCCATGTTCCTAATATTTTGATAGGAGTTTTTTTGTCTCTTATGGTCCTGATGTGCATCTTTAGATTTTTTTTCCCATTTTAAATTCCAAGCCTAATTTCAGGTTCCATCTTTACTAATGTATACTTAATCATCTGTACCACATATACCTAACCATTCATACCCATCTCTACCACCACCACCACACATACAGCAAAACCAAACAGAACAAGCAAAAAGAACAAACTCTGTTCTACTATACTGACAGTCTGGCATGAGGAAAAAAGGAAAAGGAAAAGGAAAAGGAAAAAGGAAAAGGAAAAGACAGAAAAAAGAGGGCTTGTATCAAAATGGGCAGAAGGACAACATAAGTAAAATTTAGAAAACAGTGTAAGTTTTGTTGGTTTTGGACCCTTTAAAGTTGTAAAGAAAGAGTTCAAAAGATCCAAACTGAACATCTGCTTAAAGCAGATCTTAATGTTACAATAACTCAACAGATAAGGAGGAATTTCCTTAAACTATCAGTTACATGAAAAATTAGTTTGACATGGAACAAGGGAAGGGTTTTTTAGAAAGTGTGTAGCACTTCTCAGTCCATTAGAAAAATGAAAGCTTGTTCGAGTTTCCTTTTAAAAGTTAAGCACCCATGCCTCTCTAATGATGATGATTTGATAGCTGGTTAAGAAGCCTGTGCTTGTTAGTGTTCTGACAATTTCTTGTTCAGATAGTGTCAGTCAGTCCTAAAATTTGTTTGGGAAACTTCCTGAGCTGTGACAGAGGTACTGAGCATGAGCAGATTACCTCTTTGAAAGCTGTCTTGCCTTAAGTATTGAAAACTCATTAGAATTCATGAAAGGGGAACATCAAAGGCCTTTGTACATACAAGTTAAAACTTTCATGAATCCAAATATAAACTGCCTGAGATAAGCAGGCAGCCATCTCTATGATGTCACTGTAATGTCATTGTCATCAGCATTGAGTCATCATCTACACCATTGTCTCATCATCTACAGCTCATAGCAGAAAGAGACTGAAGACTGTATTTGTATTTCCTGGAGGGTACTGGGATTTGAGCACTATTGTAAGTTTATATTACTGTCACCACCTTCATGATTCTTATAAAATGAGAACAGTAAATATTTAATGTTCAAAAAGAAAGATTTTTTACTGATTCCCAAAGCAAACTAAGTACGTAAATAAGAAAATTTTGCACCGTTAAAGGGTGCTTTCAATTTTGAAGTATTTTTCTTATTCTCTATACCAGTGTGTCCATATTCTATATATATAATTCATATATTTATTTTTCAAGCAGATTTATGATTATGCAAATAAAAATAAATAACATCAGATACACACTACAACGTTTCTAGGTAAATTATAGGTTGGCAAAACCATAAATACCTCTCTCTTGAAAATTTAGGTCTCCATTCTTTTTTGTTTTGATCTCTTTCCTCTCCATGAAATTTGTGATGGACAGCTGGTGAAAATAGTTACACTGATTATAGACGACCATTGCATTAAGTTTAAAGATGTTACTTGTTTTCATGAATGTAAGTTAAAGCTTGATTTCCTAAACTAATATATTATTGCCTAACATGAAAATATCTCTGCAGTGTTGGATGATTTGGGCCTACAGGAGGAAACTGGTATTATTTTCCTTGCTAAGAGTGAAATCCTGCTGTTGGTGCTGTTGCCTGAAAGTAGAAGAAACCTTCCAAGTTAGAGTAACAATATAAACCCAAACTTTACTTGAAAACCTATAGGCACACAGTATGGTGAAAACTGCACTTTGTGCAGTAATTTTATAATTTTTAGAAGGTTAGTGGATAAGTATTCATATCATATATTTTCCAGTTATAGGGTTAGTTGGTTAGGTAATAATTCCTTGGGTCCCACCCCACTGGAAGCAGTCCAGGGGCTTCTTTGCCCCACCTTAATTACATCTTCCCAGATTCTGGTTGGAAAACAGAACATCCTTGCAGTTGGTTCTCTTCTTGGAATAAGACTAAACATTTTAAGAATGTGTTTAGAAGGTTAGCTTATTGTTCCTAAACATAGGAGAAAAGGGTAGGCAAAGTACTAGGAGCTACAGCAATGCATTAGCCATCTACAAAGCTACAAATATATGAAAAATACAAAAGCTAGAAAAATTAGGCATCAGTGTCAGGCCTTGGACTCTCAGACTAACTGCTCAAACTGTCAAAGACTTTTCACACCCAAGCTGAAGCACTGTGTATGACAAAAATACATCTTAGAACTGTATTTGTTTTCTTCAAGAGAAATACATACTGAGAAGGGGTGAAACTACAGAAAGCTGGAGAAGGTTGAAGCAATTGATTGGTGTGCATATTTAAAAGTTATTGCTGTATGTGATTTGCTTGCCCTGAGTTTGTAACTACAAAGCTGTGTGTGCATGTGCTTTCCTACCAGGTAGAAACATGAGATCAATTGCCTTGATTAGTCATTGACAGGCTGTTAGTTAAAAACTACCTGTGGACAGCACTACTTGCAGGTCATCCTGAGATTCTCCAAGGGTAAGTAAACTCTCTTGAGATAACACAGTGCATCTCTGCCTATATTATATACACTGTTTATTGTCTGAGAGGCTTTTAGCTACACAGCTTGTCTCACTTTAGCCAATCAACCCTGTCTTGTAACAAGGTGTAGCTGCTACACTCTGATGCTACACCCTTTCTCAAAAATGCCTAGTCCATGGTAGCTTTGAACTTTGTGTGCTTTCACAAGTGTGTATCCTTTAAGTGCAGTTGATATTGAACTGTACAGACAGCAGCACTGTCTCCTCGCCCTGAAGTCCCTCCCTTTTGCTACTCCAAGGTGCTTCTTTCAGCACTCCACTTGATGCTTTTCGAGATTATTACACTCACTATCATAGCTGGGGAAAATTGGTTTTGGTTTTATGCTCTTTAGCAACATTTGCTACTTCCCTTTTTGTTTTGGAGAGAGTAACACTGGGGTTCAGATGTTGGGGGCATTGTACTTCACAACCACCACATTTCACAATCCAGAGGAAGCAGATGTCTCCTAAGTGGAGAGTGACATCACCAAGGTCATATACTAACACCCCAAGAGAGTAATGGTTCTCTAATTAATTCTTACTGCTTCCACAGTAGCAGGCCTTTCCCATATCCTCCTGCTATTATTCACTGCCCCATTATAACCTCTCACAACTCATTCCTCCAGTGAGTCTTTCAAAAGGTGTGAGGCGCCATGATGAAACCCAGAAGAGGGTTTTCACTGTTGTGAAATTCACTGTTCCCTACAAAGTTTTCACATTGTTTCAGGTTCTTTCATTCATTGTAGTCTTTGTCACAGTGCAATTCATCCCAGTTAGTAACCTGGTGGCTCTGTGGGTGTTGTAGATGAGTGATGATCATGCAAGCAGGCCATATGGGCCCCATCTGCTTCCAAGGAAGTAATGACGGTTTGACCACTGACATCAAAGGTAACGAGGCCATGTCCTTCATAGGCAGAAGCCACTAAAATTCCTGAACAGGCAGCAGGTGCACAGGAAGACAGAGGCAAAGTAAGGTTCTCCAGGGTTACCTGCAGGATCAGTGATAATGTGCCAGTTCAGTGTTTTATTGGTAGACTCTCCAGCCCATTCTCTGCTGGCTGGTATTTCTTCTCTAAAACACTACTAATTACATCCATTTTTTTTACCACATCATTCCCCGTTTTTGTTGTTGAGATTTCTTAGATTGGTTTTTCTTTTTCTTTTTTTCTTTGTATCTATTTTTCTCCTTGCTACTGAGGAGCACCATTAATTTATGGTTGCTGACTGCCTTTCATAACTTGCTTTCAGTGAAAGAGTTATACTAAAGTCCTGGCCAAATGGCTGACCAATGCTCTGGAAATTATTTTTTTCCCCTGTTAATTTGTTTCTTGAAAAGAAAAAATAGATTTATTATTACATTTTACAGTATCTGAAGAGAGGATACCCTGTAGTAAATTTATACTTATTAATTCATTCATATAGTGTCTAATATTAAAAAAATATTGCAGAAATATGATACCATGACAGAGACTGGTACAACTTAAGATCTAATTAGAAAGAGAAATGAGAATAACGTTGGACCTGTTCTACTAAAGGACTAAGTCGTAAAATAACCCAGACCTTTTTTATAATTTAGATGCATATGATTAGTTTTGTTAGGCGAGTGTGGTCTTCCAGGTTAAGATCTATCAGCTAAACCAGTGCTAAAAGCCCTCCAACACTCTAACCTTTAGGCTGGTGAGATATCATACTCATCTAACACTGTGTCTAAGCACTGACCTTCAGGGCAGGATCTGATGCTAATGAAAAATATTTATCTGACCAAGGAAAGCTGCTTTCCCCAGCACTCTTTTTCCTAACTGGCTGCAATTCTTTATGGAACATCCCAGAGGTGTTCTACTTCCTTTTTATGAGTTCTTTCATATTTTAGAAAACCTGGGTTTAAGTGCTCTGTTCCCCATTATGTAGACAGACAAATGTAGGAATGGCATGCACAACAACACGGAGGCAGGAAGTCTGCAGTGAAAAGCTGCTCCCCCAAAAGAGGGTGAGACTGTTTATTTCTTCCATTTTTATACATTTGTGGGGCTGGTTATGGATTGGCTTCTGGGGTTACTACCCCTTCACCCCACTGGCCAGACCAGCTGTCTGCCAACATTATTTTCAGGTTAGAAATATGTAAACAAAGGACAGTGAACAAAACCAGGAAAGGTTGTTTATGTTCCAAAGTGTGAGAAAGTGAAAAACTGATGCTTCATATTGCACAGAAACTAAAGAACTGACTCCATCTTATGAACAAGTAGAAGGCATTAAAAAACTCCAAAAAACCACAGCAACAGACAAATGTTTTTCATGGAGGATGGTTCACACCCATAATTTATCATATTGAAGAATGTCTCATTGTATCAGCAATCCTAAATTATTAATAGGTGTTAACAGACTTTCTGCCATTCCTTGTACTGATTAAAAGTATATAAGCTTTAAAGAGATGGAAAAAAATAGGTATGAGCTGAATTTTTAAAAGCAAATTATCTTTTCCTGAATATGGATTTTCAGTAAGCCAGAACTAATTCTGGATTTGGGTCTAAATTAGTACTACTTCAGTTGAATTAAACAATTTTTTTAAATGATAGCTAGAACATTTGGAAATATCTAGTTGGATTACCATTGTGCTTACAAGGCAAAACTAAGAAGCTTACTTACATCAGGATTTAGATATCCATTATGCCATCACATTGAGAGCATGACAAGATATAACTCATCTCTGCCACAATATCTGAGGAACTTCAAAAAGGCTGTGGAGCTAAAGGAAGTGATGATGTCAGTAATTTTTTTCAAAATGTCACAATTTGTGTAAAATATTTAGCTATGCACTAGTCCAGGTGATCGAATGCTTTTTCAGGAAAAAAGGGTAGTCAAGACAATGCTACTTAAAAATCTTGTCAAGGTGTGCAGATTCTGTGGTACTTTTACCTGCTTATTCTCATACAGATGAGGAGAGTTACAATGGAAAAGTACCATCTGAATGCCTGTGAAACCAGATGGAATAATGACATATGCTTTAGGTATATCTACAGGTCCCTATTGTTGTATAAGAGAATAGGAGCCAAAATAACTTCTAAAAATAATTTAAAATATGTTATACCTGGTATTACTTTTCCATATGGTCAGTTTATTTAGCTGTTCATTGCATAATCAGAAATAAAAGACTGCACAGTGATGTTCAGGCATCATGTACACATGAAGAGACAGTTTATTGTCCTCAAGACTCACTTTTAATTACCACATTGCCTGTTTTTTACAGATATTGAAAGATTTCTGTTATACTTCATCCAAAGGAAAAGATCTGATTGAGACCTTAAAATTAGTCCTTGTTTATATCAATCCTGCATGCAAACAACATTCTCCTTTCTTGAATTCTTTCTTTTAATTCTCAAGGGCACTTAAAATTGTCTTCAGAATCAAGGCACTTCTTTGTCTTCCCAAAGTCCCTGATAATAATTTTTTTCATAGCTAGATTTTCTTTAGTTCTAGTGGACTACTTCTTTCCAGAGTTTTTCATGAGCAAATCCCTGCATTTGAGTTATATCTTCTTCAGACCTGTGTCTACAGCCAAATTTCTGAGCCAAAGCTCAGGGGAAGAAATGAGGATCAATCATGTTTGGGGACTTATAATGTCCTTCGTTTCCATTCCCCAGGATGATTCTAGTTTGCTTTATGTATATTCTTGCTAATTTGTCCTTATGCAAAAATCCCTTTGTTATGCCTTGATTCAGAGATGTCTCGTGCCCATTTTTAGGAGATTACTGTTAAATCACTGCCTCATATGCACAGCAGGTTTAAAAAGTAATAAACCATAGGAAACCTGAGAGGACACACATAATGAGAATTCTTCTTCATGTGCATCAGTTGAACCTGCATAGCATCCAGCAGCAGATTTCTGTTTTCTAAATACCCAATGCTATGATGCATGTTGGGTTGGGCAGAATAATGAGGGTTAAGGAGACTGTAACATCCTGACAAGTTCTGATAAATTCAAGCTGTAGTTGGTACAATCTCAGAATCTTATTAGTAGAAATATGGAAGTATCAGAAAAGACATTCTAGCTTTTGAGTTGCTGCCAAAACACATAGCAGGATGGAAAAGGGGCTTATTTTATATCTTTTAGCTGACTATTTTATCACTGCAGTGGATCTGCCAGGCAGCAACACCAATCTTATTAGCTACTCAGCATCAAACCAATGCAGTCATATTACAAACAGTAGTTTTTTGGCCACATTTTCTTGCCTAGTGCTGGAGGATTTCACTTTGAACTAGAGTTGGGGTCTAAATGTAAAGAGTAATGTGAGTAGTTCCTAATATTAGAGAAAGCCTCTTGTCAAGACAAAAGCTTTTTTCAGAGATTATGTTATTGATCTCAAATCTGAGAAGGTATAGACTGCCTGACCTTGACCCAAGGTGTGGATAAGGTAGGGGTTTTAATTTTCTTTTACAAGAAAAAATACATTTTAGGATGCTACCAATACATATTTCATAGATTGTCAGCCTTATCAGTGAGTTATTCTATGTTTTTAACCTGTGGTCATTTTCTACATCTTGTCTGAAAGGACACGTGCTGTACGTTCTCATTAAAAGAGCTTTTCTTTTGCTTTTCCTTTACCAGAAAAAGGTCATGATGAGTATTAGTCCTCTGTCCCAGCAAATGACTAAAAGTTTATCCTAGCATTTTTCTTTGTCTGTGTTTTGTATTTCAGGTTAGTTTTTTCATTTGTTTGGTTGGGATTTTTATTAAATCTACTCATATTTATTCAACACATTTTTTCCTTTCTTTATAAAGAACCCTGTGGGTCTTTTGTTTGCAAGGACTAATGACAGAAATAGAACGAAGAATCAGAAGGTGCAAACTAATTCAATAAAACAATAAAGAAAGAGAGATGAAAAATACAGGCTTTGCGAATATAGTATTTAAGATTATTTCTGGACACCAACAAAACAAAAATTCCACAGAAATTAGAAGTGTCTTACCAAACTCTGGGGAAAAAAACAAACAAAATACAAACAACAACTAAAAGCTTTAGTTAGCAAAATGCAGTAACAGAATCTGCATTAAAGGCCTTTGCTGCTAATTGGAATGAATTCATGCCTTCCCCATTGTAAGTCAAAACTGCACAAGCTTCCTCTCTCGGATAATGTTGCAAAGGTAGCCTCACTTCCATCTATTAATGTCATCTCTAGTGTGCCTGCGAAATTTGCCAGAGCTGATTAGAGCAGATATTAAATGATAATTGGACATTTAGTGCTCATCAAACAGAAAGTGACAGATGGGCCGCTAATTAAATTATAGTTCTGACATTATTCACAATGGTTTATGAATCTTCAGTAGTGACCTTCATGCATCTCTTTTCTTTTTTGGGGGATAAGAGAGTGAGTTAAAAAAAAAAAAAAAAAGATATTATTAAAATTTTAACATATATGTGCAAAGTGAAAACCTGCATTTTTCCCTCATTGATCACTCCTTAGAATTAGATAATTAATCATAAAATAGTGCACCAAATAATCAGATTCATGTAAATCAGGTTGAGTGGCTGACGCTGGGAAGAGAAATTAATCATATTCTGAAAAAGCAAGGCATGTTTTAACCAGACTTTCATTGTGGAAAAAAAAAAAAACGTACCTAAATAAAGTCTGATCCTAGAAAAGGAAATGCAGGGCCTCTTGTAGTATGTTCTTCAACTTGTCAACTCAAGATAGTATTATCTACTCTCTCTGCCAGCTAAATGAAATGGATTTACTTCATGAAAAAGAGTAAAACCTGAAGAGACACGGTTGCTGAGCCAGAACTACAATCTCACTTGCAATTTAAAAAGAAAAAACACACTGTTAATTACTTTGTAACTTTGTTTTCAGCAGTCTTGCTTAATTTTAGAAACTAGTTTTAAAAATTAATAACTGTAATTTTCCTGGTTATCACCAAAATCAATTTTTGTGTAATCTCTCTTCCAATAATTGGTTGACTAATATTTGTATAATATTCAAATAAATAAACAAGCACTAGCTTTAGCATTTCAGTATNAATAATAATAATAATAACAATAATAATAATTAATCACTTAATTCCCTCCTATCTCAAAAGGAAACCCTCAGAAAGAGGAAACTTTTGGAGTAGTTGGAAATAAATACAATCCTTAACAGTTTTTTTTAATATACTTCATCTCTATACTATGCAAAATCAACTGTGATTTTGAATATTTGAACCTTGCTCATGTTTAATTTTTCGGTAAGGCAACAGAGTATTTTAAACCTTTGGATTTCTGAAATGTCTCACTCACACTTGACCAGAACCTCCAAAAGAAAATATGTAAAACACAAAATACTCAAGTCCATATAAATTGTACAATAACAAAAGTAATTAAAAAAACCAACCAACAAACCAACCAAAACCAAACAACCCCAACAAAACCCAAAGACATAAAATTCAGAAAATATAAGTAACTATCTATAGAAAATATGGATGCTGTAACAGGAATTCAAGAGTGTTTGGCATCAGATACAGCTAATGTAAAAAACAGATATAGCTTATATTTTAAAACACTGTGTCCAAACAGTAAAGACTTAAATGCAGAACAAAAGTGAGATGTTATTGTTCTGAAACGGCTGCTCTCCTCTGAGCTTTCAGGAGCCTCCTGCTGTGAAAGTCATTTGGACTTAATGGAAAACTCCTTGATTCAATTATACTCAACGGACCTTTTCCNAAAGTCTGATCCTAGAAAAGGAAATGCAGGGCCTCTTGTAGTATGTTCTTCAACTTGTCAACTCAAGATAGTATTATCTACTCTCTCTGCCAGCTAAATGAAATGGATTTACTTCATGAAAAAGAGTAAAACCTGAAGAGACACGGTTGCTGAGCCAGAACTACAATCTCACTTGCAATTTAAAAAGAAAAAACACACTGTTAATTACTTTGTAACTTTGTTTTCAGCAGTCTTGCTTAATTTTAGAAACTAGTTTTAAAAATTAATAACTGTAATTTTCCTGGTTATCACCAAAATCAATTTTTGTGTAATCTCTCTTCCAATAATTGGTTGACTAATATTTGTATAATATTCAAATAAATAAACAAGCACTAGCTTTAGCATTTCAGTATAGTTCTACTTGTTTATAATACTGTACAGGCATTACTGTAATAAAGATATTAGACCATTATATATATATAATTATCATACTGCATGTAAATATGTAGCTACATACACATATGCATATATTGTAAGTATTCAGAGACCTGTTGCTATGATAAAAAAAACGAATAACTTTTCTTTAGGTAATTAGTCTTACTATTTTCAAGAGGGACTGGTGGTCAGGGCAGAATTTCAAAATTAAAAAAACCCTATATGTTGCCCTGTTAATGTGAGGACATATAGGTAAACTTTAAAGATTTAGAAACAGCTAATTTTTTTTTCCTTCACTGTTTTGTTTAATAGCTCTAGATATAGAAATTATTCATTAAATCATTATGTACATGCATTTTTGTAACTTTAATTTTTCTTCAGGTATTTCCTGATGGGTAGAGTGTATAATAGATATCCNCCCCAACAAAACCCAAAGACATAAAATTCAGAAAATATAAGTAACTATCTATAGAAAATATGGATGCTGTAACAGGAATTCAAGAGTGTTTGGCATCAGATACAGCTAATGTAAAAAACAGATATAGCTTATATTTTAAAACACTGTGTCCAAACAGTAAAGACTTAAATGCAGAACAAAAGTGAGATGTTATTGTTCTGAAACGGCTGCTCTCCTCTGAGCTTTCAGGAGCCTCCTGCTGTGAAAGTCATTTGGACTTAATGGAAAACTCCTTGATTCAATTATACTCAACGGACCTTTTCCTTTTCTCAGTTAAACTGGTATAAATGTGGAGTAACTTTGCTGTCTTTGGTAGTTATTCTGGATTTATTCTGCTGCCTTGGCCCACCTAATCTTCTGCTTCTGTTCAGTAATGGGTATTTGCAGGGCTAAGTAGCTTTGCTGGATATTCTTCTCTGTATTTATTTTCATTCTTTTTCAAGTTACCAACATGAGAAAGCCCATTAATCTCTGCTAATGACATCTGTGTTATACTTCCTATATTATGTTCTGGGAAAGCCCTTAAATGCATCATGATTTCTGTTCAGATTCTTTCTCACTACCTAGTTCCTGAAAAGAAAAAATGCTGTTCACTTCTAAGGCATTTTATATCTGAGAATCTTAGCCTAGTTTAGACATAGTAGCAGGATACCTATGAAATGAGCCATTTTCTTTAATTCAATTTATCAAAAATGTATCAACCAACTTCCTATGCTCCTGTGTATTTCACAGCCTGCCTCAAGATCCTTAGCAAACTCACCCCCTCCTGGAGCTTGTGTGGTGAGTTAAGATGTTTAGCTGGCTGAGCCCAAAGTCACTACTTCACTAACAAAACCTGTTGTGAACAAAGCTAAATGTGAGGGACTGCCTCTCCTTCCCATTGGGAGGTGCTTTTAAGAAGAGGCTTTACTGCCAGCCCCAGCCTGTGAATCTTCACAGATGGGCAGCAGTGAAGTGTGTGCTCAGTCTCACATGTGACCCCATCCATCCTGCCCGTGACTCATACCTGTGGACTGGCCTTCCTTGCCACTGTGGACTTGCCAGGAGACCACTGTGTCTGACTGATCACGGCTCCTGGATGCAATCCTGATGCTAATTGTTACTCAGCATCCTTGCTGATAATCAGAGATCCACTTTCCCCCACATTCTGAAGAAGATAGGGAGGAGAGAGAGGACAGTGCCCACAAGAAGAAGTGATCAACATTAGATGCCTCCTATAGTGGTTGAGGGGTTGTTGGAAGATGGAAGGTTAAGAAGCCAGAACAGGAGTATGAAACCTTCAGCGCAGCATCCAGGCAAAGGAGAGAGCTCAACTGGCTGAACTCCTTAACTCAACCATCTAACTCAGCCAAATAAACTCAAAAGGGACAATCGCTCTCCAGGCTCTAACATCTTAGTTCAGAGGAAAGCACCATCTTAGGTCTTTGAAAGAGACAGAAGGGGCAACTTCTGTGTAAAGTGAAATATGAAACTCTTTTATGGGCAAATATTTCATATTGGTCATTTCTGAGCAGCAACAAACTGGCAGTCTGAAAATACTTCTTTATATGCAGAACATATTAGAAATACAAGGAAGAAAACCAACAAACAACCAAAAAACCCCCCCAGTTATTCAGGTAAGAAGGTTTTGAGCACAAAACCTTTTTATCCTGGCTGAATGCAAAGCAGTTATGGGGACCCTTCAACCTTGTCACTTCTTTCCTCTGACTGTTGGTAGCAAATAAATCAGAAGTTACTTATTTCCTTATTTCCACTTCTTACTGAAGACAAGGGAAGGCAAGGTAACAGCATATGCCAGGAAGAGAGCAATACCTACCTACTAGAAAAAGCTTAGAACTATCAAATTCATCACACACTGTGAACAAGCTTCATACATATGTATCACACACATAACTTGTTTTCTCACTAATATGTCTTTCTCATCAAGACTTCTGCTTTTTGTAAATATTTTGTAAATATTACATTTTTCAATATGACTCTTTGGATACCATGAAGTGAAACAGCATCTGTGGTACAGGAGAAAAATCACACTCATGGAATTACCCTCAGATGGCAAAAAGTAAAATAAAACTAGTATCTGAGCAGAGAGGGAAAAGCAAGTGATTCTATGTTTGTGTCAAGAGATGGTTTTGGGTTCCCATGATAGTGCTCCAGAGGAACAGAAAACATCCACAATATTTGCTTTTGAGAGGATGAGAACTTGTTGTGTTCATGGGTTATTTTATGACAGGGTATGGTCAACTGAAAGTTGGGATAGCAGGACTTTGCCAGCTAAGATCAAGATGCTGAGGGTTTGTTTTGTTCACAGTATATTATTTTATATATATAATAATGTCTATTATATGTAAGAGACCAGGAGGATCCTGACAAGTCTTTTGGACCAATAAGGTGATAAAAATAACAACTTACACAGCTGATTGATCTTATGGTATATCCATGTTTTATCACTGCCCTTCTGCACCCCCTACACTTTCTCTGAGGGCAGTCCTAGTTTCTTTGTCAAAACTAAAACAGGCATGGTGAGCTTGTGGGCTGCTTTGGCTGACAAACTGGCTGACAAAACCATAAGCAGTGCAAACACTAACTGATGGAGCAGGGGGAGAACACATAGCTGCCTGACTCCACATGGATGGCAGAGCCTGAGGAAGTGCTGCCACAAAATGAATCCAAATTTACAGACAGGCCCTAACCTCATGACGAGTGCTCCAAGTGACCTCTTTCCCTTGGCCTATGATGTACTGGGCTAGTCTGGATTTAAGGATCAAGCTTTAATTCATGTGTGTGTTTTATGGAGTGAAAATTGCTGTACTATTCCCAATACCTATCCAGTTGAGTTAATACGTTTGTGCGTATTGTGTCATTGAACTGTGCATTTCTCTTCTAGAGGGCTTCCAACCCTGTTTCTCATCATTCACTCACTAAAGGTTGTATCACCTTTACACAAGTGAACTTGTATCACTCATCATCAGGCTCCATATCATGATAAGGAGCCTAAGTGCTTTTTTTCCCCTGGAAGATTTATCAAGAATTGGAACAGGCTGCCAGGGAAGAGGCAGAGTCATCATCCCTGGAAGTGTTCAAGAAATGACTGGATGTGGCATTTAATGCCATGGTTTAATATAGTGGTGTTCAGTCAAAGGTTGGATTCAATTATCTTGGAGGCCTTTTCCAGCATTAAGAATTCTCTGATTTTATGAACAGGAAGAAGGAAAAAGGAGCAGGAAAATATTCACAGCCTTGCTTAAATGCACAATTTTACCCCAGTTCTAACTCAGAAAGTTGGAAAGCTTCAAAGTTCCTCAATCACCTGTTATCACTGAACTCAAAATATCTTACTATTTCTAGGTGCAAATCTCCTTTACAGCTGTTCTTATGATAGAGTAATTTCTAGTTTTTCAGTCTTAAATAATTTCTGATGTTGAGATCAGACCACTTGTTAAATCATGTGCTAGAGTTTTCAGGAGTGCCTTTGATTGCAAGAATGCTGCTAATTATGCACAATAATGACTCAAAACTAAGGAAGATGCATTTTTAATCTTTGTTTCTATATTCTCCACACTTCTTAATTAGTTTTTTCTAGTCATGACTGATAATATTTTCAATTGGTTCAGCAAGTGGGATTCATTTGATTAGATTCTTAGAAAATTAGAAAGAATTCAGGAGTGAAGTGCAACTGCAAGTCTGAATGAACAATGGCAATTTGTTGTTTTCCACAGGATCAGTGACATAAAATATTTAGACAACTGATCTAATAAGGTAAGTGTGGAATTGCATTTTATGGAAATGGCCTGCTCTGGCTCACCGCTGGAAGTGTATGGTTTATCCCAAGTCTGTAACCTCCCTGCAGTATCGTGCATCTGTAACCTCATTGGCTGGAGAATCTCACCGCGCCTACTGCGAAACTCCCTGTTGAGAGTGCAGGGAGAAGTGGGCTCCTCCACTTTTGCCCTGGCGGTCTCCGGAGGCTGTTTTCTCCCTTTCCTCTCTCCCCTTCCCTCTCTCCCCTTCCTTTCCCCCTCTCCCTCAGTGACCATGCTGCCTTCCCGAGGTATGACTCCAATTAAACCCTCATTTCATCAGCACCCCACCAGCGTCTAGAGTCTCCTTGCTTACCAGCACGGGAACTTAGAGCCTGGGGGGCTCCCGGGGAACTCTCCCTGGGGTTCCCCCTAATTCTAAATTACAACAGGTAAGTTTCAAGAAAAAAAATCCTTTAAATGTTTCTTTTATTTAATGGGACTTGTAATTGAAGGGGAAAATAAAAGAATTAATGTCATTTTTATCATTTAGATATTTAGGCTTAAAAATGTCTTGGTATTAAAGATTAGATGCTTTGCTCTGGGGGATACACTCACAAACCAACTCATGTTAGACCATAACATGATCTCCTTGACTTCTCAATTACCTTGCATGGCAAAAGAAAGTAAACCATAGCAGAGGGGCCTCCTCATACTTCCTTTGAATTTACTCCTCTCTCTGCTACCTTCTCCAGTGATTCAGTTGATTCATCCACCATTTTATACAATATCCCTACCAAAAGAACTGAATTTTTCAGTTGTGTCTTCACTTCTATTTTACTGGGTAAGTTTCCCTATATTGAAAATGCCCAATTTGAATAACAGGAATTTGACTTCAGTAAGCTGTGGACTTGGTGATTTTAAAGAAAATAAATGTAAATAATTGTAAAATAAAACACATTTTTCTCTTTTCACTTCCCTAAAAACTAGGAACAGGGCCTAGAGAGCATTCCTGTAAAATGAGAGCATAACACTCTGGGGTATCAGCCCCTCCTCCAGCTTTCTATCATCAGCAAGCTTGCTGAGGGAGCACTCTGTCCCTTAATCAAGGTCAAAGATGGATAAGAACAAGACAGGATCCAGAACTGACCCCTGGGCTCACACCTGGCTACAGACCTACAACTGCATCTGTACCATGGACCACAACACTGTGCTCTGCCAATGAGCGAGTTCTCAATCCATGTGATCATGAGTTCACTCATCCAACTCATTCTTCCTGAGCATATCTATAGGGTTGTTATGTGAGAGAATGTCGAAAGCCTTACTGAAGCCAAGGGAGACAATATCCACTGTTCTTCCTCATCTACCCGGCCTGTTAGACCATGATAGACGGCTAACAGACTGTCAAGCCTGATTTCCCCTGATGAATTCATATGGACTACTCCTGATAATTTTTCCCCACACACTTGGAAAAGACAATCAGGATGAGTTGTTCCACCACACTTAAAGGGTTTGGAGACCAACCGTCCCTCTGAGAAGCTCAGGCCATCAGAGATGCTCTATTCCAGGAGTCTCCACTTCTTCATTTTCACTGCCAGGCCTTTCCCGGCCATGAGCNGCGCGACCCCTCGGAAGCGTCCGGATGCTCCCACGAGTTCCCCCAGCGGCCCCTGCAGCTGTGGCCCCTGTGTGAGCATGGCCAAGGAAGTGCGGAGGCTGATGCTGCTGCTCTGGGATCAGCGTGGGACTTCGGCTCCGCTTTTTTCCGGGATGTGGCAGGCGCTGTGTGCACAGCTGCGGCAGCTGGGGAAGCGAGGCCACCTG
>VXBR01005529.1:0-50879 GCA_013400215.1 Cisticola juncidis
GTTCATAAGTCTGCACCACCACACATGCCAAAAAGCAGTCTGAGTTGTAGTAAGTTAGATTTAGAGAACAAACACAGGTCCATTTCTTACTCTTTATCCAAGGTTTGACCCCAGTCCTACGGAAGTTAATCATGGCTTAATCCGGTATCTATTGCATCCTCTGGAAAGCTCTCACACTCTGACTCTCTAGTGAGAGTCTTTTTACAAGGTGACAGTAAAAAGCTTCAAGATAAGAACAGAAGCAAGATCTGAGCAACTATAGTGCTATAGAAGCAAGATTTCAGATAATTCCCACTGATTTGGTTGGGAAAAACACTTCACACCTTCTTTGCAGGTCCTTAAAATCACAAGCCTCTGTACAAAATTTCCTTTGGGGAAAATACATGCTTGAATTACCTATGCATAAGTCTCAGACAGTCAAGATTGTTTTAGGCATCCTTTTGGGCATCAGTTTTCAGTTTGGAACAATTTTGCACAGCCAGAAAGGCACCAGAATTAGGTCAGATTGAACAGTGGGTGTCTTGTAAATTTTGCCAGTTTGGTGTTGTGTAGCAAGCTTCACACAACCAGAAGCATTATATCATGGAAATCTCACTTAACTATATTTCTGGCAAATAGACACATGAGCTAAAAACATGGTAACAGGAAGTACTTTGTCTGGATTATGCATCGATGGAAGGACCCAGTCGGTGACCCATTAAATCTGGAAAGTAAAAGCTCATGATAAAAGGAAGGCCTGTTTTTTTAATTAATGTCTGTAAAGTGACTAAGTGGTAAATATACCTCAAATTTTCCACTCTTAATTGGGTTTTACTTGTAAATAAGAGTATAAGTAGAGTTTACTAGGCACCAAAGTGCCTATTTGAAGATAGTTTAGGCAGACACAGGAAATGCTGAAGGCAGAGGCAGCAGTAGGTCAGTCTGACACATATTCCTCACTACTGTTATAAGCTGTGCAATTATTGAAAACATCTACTTGGAATTCCTGCACCAAATCTAAGTCTTTGAAATCAACTATCACAGAACTATGCATGTACAAGAATTATATGTTTATAATGGAAAAAGAGGGTGAATTAATGTTTTTAAACGATGTTAGGAAATTGATAACTGTACTTGTTCTATTGGCTAAGGAAAACATCTGGAAGAGATGGAAAATAATGACATTTGTACATAAATAGGGAGTCAGTGCTTCAAGGTACACTATCTCCTCCAGGGTATTGAATGTCCTCTTCTCTAATTTAATGAGATTTTTAAAAACATGGTGAAAGCAATGTAGAAGCATTTGCCTTGGCTACCTCATGGGAGAAGAAGGATCTTTGTGCTTGTGATGCTTGTTCAGCACAGTTATGAAATGAATTTTGGACATAATGAATAGGAAAAACTAAGATTATATGATCTTTCAGAAAGTCACTTTCTGCAATTATCTGCATCATGTATTGTGGCTCAGGACACAAATAGTAAAGGATTTCCTTAACTTTCATAAGTTTCTTAGGTGTCTGTTGGATTCAGCACTGGGTGTCTTTCTGTTTTGTAGATATATTTATGTTCAGCTACTTTATTACTAAATTATTTTCTTTAGAAAATATTTTTATCATTAGTTATATACATGGACAGTTCAGGAAGCAATTTAAACAGAAAAGTCAAATGCATTTATAAATGTATGCTCCTTAGAAGATCTTTGTGAGAATCACTGGGTTCTCACTTGAGAAATAACATCTTGGGGGTTCGAAGGTATATAAACTGAGTATATCACCTGTCATTCTTTTCAGGAATGTTACTAAGCTTCATTACTTTCAGAAAAGTGCAGAGACAATTATGCCTTAGCAGTTGTTGTCTTCCCTAAAGATTTTTATTGCATGCAGAAAATGTACTGTTAATATAAGATGGCACACATCTCAAGAAAACTCAAACATTTCCAGCTGAAGATGTTTGTGAGACACAAGGTGAATCACTGTCCTAAGAGGAGCAGCTGAGGAAGCTGAGGTTGTTTAGCCTGGAGAGAAGGAGGCTCAGGGGAGACCTCATAATTCTCCACAACTGCCTGAAAGGAGGCTGTAGCCAGGTGGGGTTTGGCCTCTGCTTCCAGGTAACCAGTGACAGGACAAAAAGACACAGTTTTAACCTGCTAAACCCCCTAAACCAGGGGTGGTTTAGCCTGGACTTTAGGAAGATGTACTTCATAGAAGAGTGATTGGGCATTGGAATGGGCTGTCCAGGGATGTGGTGGAGCCACCATCCCTGGAGGTGTTTAGTACCTGACTGCCCGTGGTTCTCTGTGCCATGGGCTGCTCAACAAACTGCTGTTAGGTAATAGGCTGGACTTGATGATCTCTAAACTAGATGATTCTGCAAATCTGAGATTCTTTGTTATAGAAAGAGCCCAGAGAGTGTTATTATTTAGATTTTTTTTTGAGATGTATGAAGCTGAGGAAAAAAAATCCATCTCTAGTATCTTCTAATATAGTTTAAATGAGATCTTACACTGTCTTCATATTTATGCTGTTCAGATGACAGATCCTGTAGGAAGATGTTCTTGAATAGAAGCATACTGAGGGGGTAGGAGTTTCTTATGCACTCTTATAAAATCCCTTACTCAAAATTTGCAAGCTATATACAGGGAAAAATCAGCCTGGTTTCTTCTCCCTATATTTTTCTTCAAAAACAGCTAAATTTTCTAGATGAGTTCTGTAAAGAAATCCCAGTAAGATTAGACAAAGCTAGTCAGAAGACAAATTCAGATTATATCAGAGCCAAAGTAAAACATGAAGATGTGTCATTTGGCAGAGTGAGACACCCTGGGGGCTGAGCACTGGTTAGTGAAGTAGATGATTAAGGTTCTGCTTGATGCTGTGCTGGCATAGAATGATTAAATAAAGGTTTGAAACTGATCCTCTGTTAGCTTAGCTAAGTTTCCCAGCCAACCAGTTGTGTGCAGACACACACTTGTTTTTCTGCATCTAGGAAGAAAATAATTTCTCAGTGTGAGAACAAATTTTCTCTTTAGCTCAAAGCTTTTAAATTAATGGATTAAAAAAAAAAAAAAAAAAAAAAAAAGCAAGTTAATTCCAAAGCAGAATTACCATTTTAAGGATAGTCCTTTAGAAAGGTCAGCTCAGAGCCTGCCTGTGTTTTCACATTAGCAACCAAGAAGCATGATAAGGCTATCAGTCCTGTTTTCTTAAATAACTGGAGATTCTGAGAAATTTAATAGTTAAATTTTGTGATATTCCACTCATATGAGAAAGGGACACCCAAGATTTGTAAATGCTTGTGATTGAATGGAAAAAGTAAGTCAGAGGGTCTGCAAAAACTCACAAAGTTTTATTAATATATTACACACATGGCATAGAAATCAGCATAGTAGTACTACTATTTAGGCACCCAGCAGTGGGTTTTAAGTCAAGTGGTGAGATGAAAAAGAAGAGAGAATAAAAGAGGTTAATTAAAGATGAAGAGAGAGAAAGAGAAAGAAAGAGAGAAATAAGCAGAGAAAGAGAGAGAAAGAGAAAAAGAGATCACGAGTTCTTGTTCCAGGGACAGGATGTCCAGGGTCCTGGGGTGCACATCCAGGCTAGTGAGGGGTACCCATTTAGAGACAGGTTTTCCCCATCCTGAATATAGGTTTCTCACTTCCTATCCAAACTAGTTATCATTCACAGTGTGTTCTTTCAGACCCTTCTGGAAATGTCACAGAGTTTCATGGGTCTTTGGTGGTCTTCATATCTCCAACAGTCCAATATTCACTTCCCAGCTTCATTCCTGTGCTTCTGCGGTATTGTGTTGTGTTTATTTCCAGGAACTAGAGCAAGGATATTTGTCCTGGAAAGGTGCTGCCCTGACTCCTTATAGCCCTCTTCTGACACATCTTATTCCTCCCCATGATGTGTTCTTACCAATAATCCTTGTCTATTATTACCAACAATCCTTGGTTGGCTTCACAGTCATTTGACTATCAGTGTTTGAGATACACACATTAGACCCTTATCTTCTGAGATTCTACAAATTTCCACTCCTAAACCAGATAATGTGTTAAAATGCTGGGATTTCTTGTGGAACAACAATTCAGTATATGATCAAGCTTCTAGAAACACTGGATTAAGAGGATTTTGGAAAACTAGGTGTGGCAACATGCAGCAGCTAGTCCAGTATATCAGAACTCAGTACACAGGTTCTTGCATTTTGCTGTAAAAATTATATGTATCAAAGATATTTATGAAGGAAGGAAATAGAATGTAGTGGACTATCTTCTTTGGAAGTAATAAGCAGTTTCAGGGTATGATTAAGTATCATCTGCTTGACAACTGCAGCGTTAGATTCAAACATAAAGAAAACAAAAATCTTACCTACAACTGATCTATAAAATATATTTTAATTTACTATATTAAACATTTTCCAGTAATTTCTGTTTTTTACAACTCTTATTTAGAATTTTCTCAGAAAACACGATTACAAGGACTGAAAGATCTCTTCAGAATTGCACATTCTTATTTTTTCCGAATGTAGTAACATCTTTTCCCTGTGCAGGACATCTTGAAGCTTATTTGATTTGTTGTCTTTCTCCTTCTGTCAAGCAAGTCTCTTCTTGGCTATTTAACCTTGTATGAGCACATTTCATCCATGCTGGCTTTCTTTTTTGCTAATCTCTGAAAGTGTTCTGTAGCCTATAGATGTACCCTCATCTACCATATCATCTACCTAAACAGTTTTATCCATGCACGGGGCTATATAGTCTTTGATACAGAGACAACAGGTAGTCAGCATGCAGCTGATGCATACAAAATGCAGCCAGATCTCTAAAAGAGATTGCTAATTTTGAAGCATTCACACAGACCATTCGTAGACTTCAGAAACAGAGGATGCTGAGTATCACCACTAAAATGGAACAGCCTGAAAACGGCTGGTGCTAATATTGATGACAATGGTATTGCTGGGGTTTTGACCATTGCTGTGCTTATTCTGCACTAAGACAGGAGGGATTTTTGTCATAAGAAAACTAATCTTCAAGGACTGCAGTTTTCTGAAGGCTCAGAACCAAATCTCAGATATCATCAGAGGCCAGGGCTTAAACAACCTCTTTTGTCTCCACTGGTGAGCCAAATACCATTTCAGTATATTATTAGGTTTACATTTCTTGTTTAAAAATAGAAGGATACCTATGTTCTCAGGCTTCTTACCTGCAGATGGTTTATTCTACCTCTTCTCTAATCTAAAATCCAAAGAGTTAGAGACACGAAAATGTTCCCTTTTTGCACCAGGAGTGGCTTCTGCTGATTTTTTGCTTTAAGAGTCTGTGAAGTCTAAGTGAAAGCAAAAGAATATATTTTTGCAGCATGTATCAATCTTCTGGTAGTCTTTGATCTCTTTAAGGGTATTCATGGTCTAAATGGCTACCACACGTTTATAGCAATAAATGAAAGCTGGATTTGAAATAATTGACACCAAAGGGAAAACATGTTAAAAGTGGTAATCTCTATTCACCACTTAAATTTTTTTCAGTGCCGACACTTCAAAGGTAAACTAATCCTTATTTTTTTCTTGAAAACTCCTGATTTTGCCAAAGTAAAGACATTTCATTATAGAGCAGATATGTACGCACTCTTTACAAGGAAGACACCTAAGAAAGTTTTAAGAAAATTTTTTTCTGTCAACAAAACCATTGGCTTAAGATTTTTTTCTTACCATTTATTAGAAGATTTTTCTTTCTTAGTTCAAAGTCATAAGTGAAATTAGAAAAAAGAAACAAATCAAACCAACCCAACCCCAAAGATCTGTAAACCACATTGTGTGCAAGTAAGGCTTCTGGAAGTCTGCAGATAATGTCTTTACCACTCGTGAATTTGCCTTTTGCAAAACTCTTGTGTTTTGTGATAGCATGACTTCCCCTCTGTGCACTGGGGATGAACTCTTGATTGATACAGTTAGTAGGGGGGGGAAATGTGGAGGACCAGCCTCTACTGGTTTATGTAAGTAGATGTGGTAACAGAAGAGAGTATGCTGGGATTTATTTCTGCTAGCTCTGCTAATTTTCATGGACCAGATCACATTCTCATGTGCAGTGTAATACACAAAGTTAATCAGAATACTGCACATAGTCCTTTGCAAGATACTAGGTTCTTTGTAGATGCTAAATGAGGCATATCTCAATAAATTCCCTGCCTGAAACCAATTTCTGAACAAGTCAGAGAGAATAAGGCGTCTCAGAGCCCCTCTGTGGATTGGTGGGATTGAGAGGCACCCACATGGGATTTCCTAGTCACTCTGTCAGATATGGTGCTGAAACTTCTCCCTCCTGGGCTCGTCATGAAAACACTGTCTAGAAAGGAAAGACATGACAAAACATTTACATATATCAATGACATGTCAAATTCCTTTCAAAATGAATAGTGATATCATCAGTCTTCATTTCCAAAGAGAATTTCTTCAAAGTATGTCAAAGGGTAGCAAGGTCCTGAGCAATTTATTTTTAGCTTTTCCCCTTTTTCTCTGCATCCATATTTAATTAAAATCATGATCGTTTAGGTGGTAGAGAGCAGCACCATAAGAACAGAAATTCAAACCCTGTAACTAAAACTAACAGCAAAGGATTGAAAATGGGAGAGAATGTAATTAAATCATATCCAAATTTGAAAGTAATATACATTGATTTCACATCTTTAAAGCAAAGTAGCTGCTTAATATCAGTATTTGACAGACTAGCTTGTAATTCAGAAGGGATCTTGATTCTATTTTTATAGGATATTCTATAACCTCATTATATCTTGGCCACAACATCCAAGAGCAAAACAGGTTGTTAAAGATGTCACAAAAACATGGTTGGCCCAGTTTTCTTGGGAGGGTATTCTACGTTACACCAAGTAAATTTGATCAGCCATTGTATTATTTTTTAATTATTTTATATCTAATTCACTGACTAAAAATGTTGTAATTAAAAGGAGTATCAGAGGTAAAAATTCAGCTAAAACTTGCTGGAATGGGGGGTACCAGAGTCCATTTGCTTCTGATTGCCATCACTGTGTTATAAAACCTTTAACGTTTAACATTTAGAGGCATCTGCAGGTTTCCATACTGAGCCTTTTTCTTCACTCATGTAAACAATTTTAAAGCTCTCTTAGTAGCGAGAGCTGTGATATTGGGCTCATTGTTACTCTATTGAGAAGCTAACAGCAAAGAAGTGAAAAGAATAAAGTTCAACATAAGTTTTGAGAAATTTCCAGAGAAAAAAATGATTATAACTTCTCCTTTTTCAAAGGGTCAGTTGTTCAGTAAGGCAGTCTCAGAGGGTGACATTACATTATTATACCAATTTGTCACCTAAATTAAAGCCATTTAGCTTGTTATTTAGTGTGCAGCTTCAGAACTGATGTGTTTTATTTTATTTTTAATGTGCTTTTTTATAGATGGGAAAAAGAAAACTCTATATGGAGGTAAAAATCACATCAACTATAAAGATGTTGCTTATGATAGGAACTGTCTCTGGCAAGAGGAACAATAATCTGAACAGATCAAACTACTCTCCTTTGTTACACATATCTTACTTGTTGGTTAAAAACACAGCAGTACAGAGATATCCTTTTACACAGACATCTTATTTTCTTTACATCTTTTCTGTTTTTCTGATGAAGTACTTTCCCTAAAACAGACATAAGTGCATTTATACAGCCACAGCAACAATTTCACATGTTGTGACCATGAGTAGTGTCTTCTTAATTACAGAACAGCTTCATTTCTATTTTATGTGTTACTGCTAGTATTATTTTATGTAGTACTATTTATTTTATTTTACTTCTTATGCTTAAAATATTTGATCTACCAGAAGAAAGGAAAAATATCAAGACAGATTACCATATGGAAAACATGGAGAAATGCGAGACTGCTGCAAGATGAAATATGAACATCTCTAGTCCCCATTTGAATCTAACTAGAAGCTTTCATAATTTCTTCAAATTCAGGTCTGATTTTAATCCCTTTCTAGTTTTACAATTCAAAGTGCTTATCATCATACTGTGTTAGCCAGAGACAATATTTCTATCAGAATGATAAAGTGGTGTCCTGGCTGTCACCTATCCAAATCTGTGAACAGTTTTTATATATGTCATATGATATATAAATTTAGTTTCCTGGAAGACTATCTTCTCCTGAAGTTTCTTCCCTAGTTTCTACATCTAGCTGTCATTTTGACTCTTGGTGGCCTTCTAATATGCACACTCCTTTCATTTTTTTGTTCCATTTTTAGATTTTTTCATACTAAAGTGTCATTTGTCATACCTTCTTGTTTTTTTCTTTTTTTTCAGTCTGTTTGTTTTTGACTGCTTTCCTAAATTATACATCCTTTATTGTCTCCTTAAAACTCTACCATATTTTTCATATTTCCAAAAAAGAACCTTTATATGTCAGAGAACAATATACTGACTTATAACAGTGTTTTGTTCTCCTTTTATTCAAAGCAATTGCCATATGTACACAGTCCAATATTCAAATGCTCTGAACACGGGTAAATGCCCAAGATTGGTCAGTTTTATGAAAGAACCCATGCACAAACAAACGATGGAGTTCACTTTTCTGTGGGCAGTAGAAGTGGGATTATCTCACAGGGTGCCAGGCTCCCGGGGATTGTTTCAAGCTGTAGTGTTACACTGAGTTTTTAGTGATGGAATCATAGTGAAAGTTTGTGAGTTTGGAGTAGTTATGAAGGCTCATGGTTCTGGACTTTGACCGAGTGATGTAGTGATTGGGAAATCCTGAATGGCTACACTGTGATTATGATTCAGTGTAATCTCATCTTTCTGCTGCTGAAACTGACAGTGGGGAAAATGGTGAGACCTTGGACTGAAATTCAGTCCTCACAGTTTCTTATTTATATCTATTCAAATTCTATTTTGTGGATATTTTCTGAAATGATTCATGACCTATCAGCATTTCACTGAGGTGTTGTCCTTGTCTAAGTCTTTCCAGTGTGGAATGACAGGAAGTAATGTCAACCATGACAGAAGAAGAAATCAGCAAGGAACATCTTAGCACCCTGTCAAGGCAACTCTGCAACTTTTTATCTCAGTGCAAGAGGAAAATACTGCTTTGTAATTATGACTCACTGATTTTGTGTAGTTCAAGTGAAAATAACAAACAAAAATAACATTTATAACAACTGTTTTCCCCTCTATCTCTTGGAGTTCTTCATCCATATACAGCATTCATTTCTTTTTAAAGGGACCATAATACCTGGGGGCAGCCTGGAAATCTGTACTGCTAGGGAAAACTCTAGCTGGTTCCTTGGACTCCTCAACTTTCTTTTAAATTTTATTTTATATGAAGAAAGAAGGATATTTTACTTCTTTCACACTTTCTCAGCCATTCCTCTCTCAGAAACGTTTTCCTCAGAAATTTCCTTTAGATTTGAACTAATCTTACAAATCAGAGTTTAATCAGCAAAAATAAATTATTATTCTAATTTGTTTATCTATGTGCTTAATTTAATTATATTATGACAGATATGAACAAAGCAAATCTTGTTTTTGCATAAAGGAAATCAATAGAAGATTAAAATTCATTTTGGCTTGTTGCAATGTGAAGATCTGTTATCTGTAATTCTTTCCACAAAAACTCATTTTAAATGATCAATATTTCCTTCCATACACATTAAGAAAACAACCTTACATTTAAATAATATTTGATTTAATTATTCATTATTTAACCGTTCAATAAAAATGTTTATTGAATACCATTTAAATATTTTAGTTTTTAACAATAAATAAAACCAAACCCTGGATTTAAATAATGCTAAATTTGTGACACAAATTACCTCAAGATGCGCAACTTCAAAGTCAAGTTAAAAATACATTTTTATTTGTATTCAATTTAAAAAAAAACAAGCCAAAGCCCAAGGACAGAATTGGAAAGAGCCATGAAAGGTCCTGGTGTAATAAAAGAAATCTTCTGAGTACATTGCAACTGCTATATTTTAATTCTTGTTTAACTTTGATTATTAAAAAAAGCCTCAAATGCATACATTTGGAAGAAACAGCTTCTTTAAAAGCTTTAAAAAATATAAATCTATGGGTAACCCAAGAAAACACTGGAATGCCTGGAGGATAACTTCTGTCCTGCGTAAAACAAAATGTTTTATTCCATGCATATCTATGCCCAGAATTGTCACTGTCTCTAAAGCCTTTGCAATTGGTTTGAAGGGACACATCTTGGTTAACTAGTCTTTATAGATAAAAATAGGGATTAAGACTGCTTTTCTGAGGTGAGTCCATAGTGTATGACTGGAAAAAATTGTTATGAGTGTTCAGAACAGCAGAGAAGTTGTTTTAGAAAAGTTAGCTTAGTTACATATGTACTAACCATGATATTATCTTGAGGATAAACTTTCAACACTAAATAAATAAATAAACAAACACTATTTAGTGAAGAATAACCTAACTTTTGGATGTAAAAGGCTGCTAAACATTGTTATATTGAAGTAATAGTTCCTCATTCTTCCCTCAAATACACTAAATGACAAGGTGGTCAGAAAGAACACCTGGACACTTCCAAAGGAGCCTTTGCATCTATTCTGCTTGTTCCCTCTCTTCTCCTGTCCCCTGTTAAAATTTGAGTCAAGATTTAGTTTGAAGACAGAAAGCCGGATTTATGCCTATAAGATTTACGTCTTATTAATGCAAATATCAGTAGTGTTTATTGGAATACTGCTGAAGCTGAAGAGGGAAGATTTCATGTGAGGGATTTTTCTCTAACTCAGCTTTATGATTACAATTCATTCCTCTTGTTACTGTCGTTAGAAGCTACTCTGGGAAGATGAAAAGCATGTGGCAGCCATATATTATTTCACCCAGAATCCCTGGAGCACACTGAAGATGGGAGGAAAGTCAAATCAAATAATTTGACTGATATTAAGTCAATACTTTCTCAATTTTACTCTTGTTCCTTTTCTCCCACTGTCTCAGTTGGATGCACCAGCCTAGCATGCACATGGATAACAGATCTTAAATTCATGGAACATCCAGCTTGATTATGCTTTATTACAGAAGCTTGATGAGAACATAAGAGCAGAATGCTAATCAAAGAAATAGAGACTTTTTTCAACTGAGGAAGCACAAAAAATTTTTATGAACTGATATCTTAGATACCTTTTTCCCCAAATTGAAGTTCTATATGTAAAATGTATGAGGGATAATATGTTGTCCAGGAATTCATACAGAGAAAAGCCTGTGGTGGAGGAGTACTCCCAAGTTTGCAAAGACAAACTTTTCAACATTAAAGAAAGCTGGCTGCCTTTGCAACTTTACTTAAGGTCTGTTAATTTCCTATCAGCATAATTAAAGTGATCACATGCTACTGTTTCCATTGAATTTCTTCATCTGATACTCAGAGTATGATGAATTAGTCTGTGGCCTTTGCTCAGATTTTATCCATGGAGACACATGGACTTTTTCTTCCATGACCATCAGTATGCTATTTTAGGACTTCCCAGACAGCTGCAGGGTCAGATGTTCTTGCAGTACTATGGAATCTATGTTTATATCTGTGTTTATATAAAATATAATGCATGGATTAAAAAGTTAAAAAAAACAGAAATTCAATAATCACATTTGAGATGATGGAGTAAGAGATAGTTATAGTTGAGGGATAAGCTATCATTCTTAAGATGCTCATATTTGATGAATTTTGTTATCCCTCATGAAGCACAGCTCTGCCACAGAAAAGTTCAACATAATGGCTTTCAATCTGGCAAGGTTATAAGAAACTAAAGAAAAATCTTAAGCAGCTATATTTCAATAACTGTTAATATGTTGAAGAATATCCAAAAAATAATTGTCATAATTTTCTTGTCAGACTTTGTACCTTGCAAATAGTTCTCCTCATTTTTTGAATTGGGCCTTCGGAGTTAATTGTACAAAGTCTGCTAATATGTTGTACGTGGTAAAAAACTTACCCAGAAGAAATATACATCTAATATTTAAAGAATCAGTTATATACAGTAAAAAAAGTTTTAGAAAGCTTGTGGAATTTGTGTTGTACTAAAAATAATCAAGGGGTTTTTTTTAGATGAGAATGCTGAAGAGAACTGTGGAAAATGGGACATAATTAAAATTTATAAATTAAATTATTCTATTTTCCAAGGAATTAAAATATAGCTGTAGTACTTTATGTAATTTTTCTTCCTTTGCCTCTAGGACTAATAAAGCAGCAGCAGAAAGTGAAGGCTGTGACACTGAATTGGTAGTCTCAAAAATGAATTCTACTTTCAGCTCTGCAAGGTATTTGCTTTCTGACCTCCTCATTCACTTTTAAGATGAAATGCTCTAGGTTTGTATCCTTCCTTTTCCTTTTCCTTTTCCTTTTCCTTTTCCTTTTCCTTTTCCTTTTCCTTTTCCTTTTCCTTTTCCTTTTCCTTTTCCTTTTCCTTTTCCTTTTCCTTTTCCTTTTCCTTTTCCTTTTCCTTTTCCTTTTCCCTTTCCTTNTGGAAAACTCTACAGAAAATGAGACAATAAAAAGAAAATAAAAGTTAGATTTAGATGTCATCTTTTTAAATAATCCCTGTGACACAAACAGGAAATATTTGATTTCCTGCATTTTTAATATTCACATTCTAATTCCTGAACTCTCCAAGGTCTTGTTTAAACTATGAGTTATTCTGACAGAAACCTGTCTAGAGGCTTTGCAATTCTTAAATTGTATTCTGAAAATTTGATGAAGACACTCTGGCATAAATTTCCACAGTATTACAGTGTTACATTCTTGGCCAAATCACAACCTATCTGGCTTTAAACACAGTACAGAAACTCCTGTTAGCCTCAGTCCTCAATGCAGAGGTTGTTGCCATTGATCACGCTAACCCCGGCTCATCATGTCCTATTTGGCCTAGGCTTAAAGACAGCTCACAAGCTCCTCTGGTTGCCTACCCCATTTTAGGAGCTAAATCTCATCCAAAGCCTCTGAAAATCTGATCTCAAATCCTGCACTAGCATTATGCTGAGACTTGAATTTCACTAAGCTTGTCCAGCATACCTATTTTATCAATCTCTACCAATTTATTTCTTTTCCTAAACCAGACAGGGACTAAACTAATGATAAACCAATGTCCTCTTCTAGACTGAGCACAGGATGCAAACATACAAAGGAGACTAAGGTTTTTTTGGGGTGAGACTTGGTGCTTAGGAAATGGTTTAGTTCTGGACTGGGCAGCACTGGTCTAACAGCTGGACTCAATGATTATACAAGCCTTTTCTAACCTAAATTATTCTATGATTATACAACAAAGCTAGCTTTAAACTTAGCTTGTAACCCCAATTTTGTGATAGTGAGGAACTGCTTAGATGTTTTCTTATACCTTCAAGTGTTGGAGACACTTGTCCTTGTTGGAGTCCAGGATATCCCTCTGACAGCCCTGGAGAATCTGGGGACTGTACAGGGGGGTCTGGGGTCTGTACAGGGGGGTCAGCCAGCCTCCCAAAGAGCCCAGGAGGACTCTGATTCTGGCTTCTGTCCATGGGAGTGAATACTCACATGTAGGAGGAATCACAGATCCTAAGAATTTAGAAATAAATAGTAGTTTGTTATAGAATACAAATATAGAAATTAGGATTCTTAGTATATTGGGCTGAAGGAACAAGATGGAGGAATTGGGGAGTGGCCCCTGGCCTCCTTGTTCTTGCTCTCGTCCCCCATCTTTTGCTGATTTGGACTTTAGAGTTTGGTTTAGAATAGAATTGACATGTTGGCATAGGAAGTTGGTATTGGTAAGATTTTGTAAACAATAAATACGTCTTGGACAGTGGTTGGGTCGGAGATATTGTACTTAAGGTGCGGGATCTCTGATCCGCCCCAGTCCAGCCACGTGTCTTGCTTTGCTGGGGACGCCTTGCAAAGCTGAACAAGAACTGATAGATAATATAGAATAAACAACTCTGATAACACGAACTGCTGGACTCAACTTGTCGTCTCTGCCTTCGGTGTGAAACACTCAGGGCAAAGAGAAGACTGAAAACCTTATTACCTTGGGGAACAGCAACCCCAAGGAAATCCCCAGCGAACAGCAACCCTGGGGGAAGACCCCACTGCCTCGGGGAACGGCCGCCCCGAGGAGAATCTCGGGGAACATCAACCCCGAGAGTCCTTAGCTGACTGGTTAAACCAATTGTTCAGACATTTGAGGGGCATGAATCTCTGGAGACAAATTCTTGTATATTCCTCTCTAGTCTTCATGAGTTTCCTTCCTTCTCAGTATTTTTTTACCTCAAGGATACTTTTCGTGCCAGTGTATATCATAAAAAAGACTGAGTAAAAACCCACCAGTTCCATGTATTAAAAAAAACCTCCCTGGATAATTTTTTCCTAACTTTTGCATGTTGCCTTGGTCTGTTCTCAGTGACTGTGTACAGTACTAATTTTACTCAAATTGAAATGTGACTCTATGTATACATATAAATCAACACATGCGTACGAACGTGCATGTACAAAAACATCCTTTTTTAATACAACCTGTTGTGCTCTAACCTGATTAAAACAGCCAGTGTGTATAAGCTGTCTCTCAGCTGTGGTAATAAATGACTATTCCTTTTAAGACTGCAAATTGTATAGCTTTGTGACATAAAAGAACTCTTAAGTCCTTAACTCCTGTTAAATGTTCTAATGCTGTTGATAGGGGTGTGTGTGCATTGAATAATATTGTCTGAATTGGGTTAGCTTGTAAAAAATCAAGACACGCTGTAGTATAGATTCTCAAAAGATTGACATTTTCTAGCCAAACATGTGGGAATGTACTTGTGGGTTTGCACCAAATCAGTCTGAGGCTGCTTTATTTACAACATATGATTCCTTATGATTGTTCTGATGAAACTTGTCGCAGGGTTATTGTGACTCATTCATTTGTGCAGCAGTGCAGTTTATAACCCCCATGCAGAGGGAAGACAAATAGAATAAAATGGTGTAAGGTTTAAGCTTGACATTTTTATTCATTAAAGGATTGTCAGTATTCACTCTGATGTTGCCATACACCACATTAAAATAGTAGCTCCCTGAAACACCTTCTGGAAATTTGGCCTATTTTTTTATTTACATGTAGTCTGCTTTGATCACAAAACTCAAAATATTGTGCTGGCTCTTATTTCAGCTTCTCTCAGACTTAGCATACCTCATTACTAGCTCATTATATTGTTGGTGCTGAGGGTTCTGCAGGTGGTGAAGAAGGCTACCAGGAGCTGTATCCTATTCTTTTTCTTTACGGTCTGCATTCCCTCAATTTTCTGCATACAGCCTAAAACTGCAATCTGCTTTTCAATGTAGTCAGTTACTTTTCTGTTTTGTGATGAATGTTGGATGCTAGCTGTATTAGGGACCCGTTAATCAGCTACAGTTAAAAGACTTTCTTCTGTTTTGATTATGGAATGTTTTCCAAGAAATAATCTATTGAACTCTCTTAAACAAAGCATATTGGAAAATGAAAGGGGAAAACCAGTATTAGGATACATTAAATAGCAGTGATGTGAATTATCTAAAGTAGCCCTATGGGAATATTCAGAAATGCAGAGTGGAATGCATATGCAAATTATTGCTGAATGAGGGCTTGAAATTATATAAAACGTGCTCAGAACTCTATAGGTTAATTCATGTAGATACCTTGCAAAAAGAAAATGCCCATTGCTTATATCTCTGATGTTATTCTTCTTGACCTCTAAGACCACTCCTAATTTTTAATACTAATCTTATTCCATCTTGATTTTTAGTGTTCCCCTTTGAAATACTTAGATGCATGAGCTGTAATAAGATTCAAATGTCCAGAAAGATGATTTGATTTTTCTGCTGGAAGAATTTAAAATAAATATTTAAGTGGCTCTTTCAAGAATATATGTGTGTTTTGAAATGTCTTTACTGACCACACAACATTAAAATTATTTCAGAATGTATTGGTAGTGCCTTTGCTGTCATTTGTAGAACAAACATGGGTGTGGTTGCCCTGAAGTAGTGCATGAAATTATTTTAAAATAACTCTCACTTCTGCTATTAAAATTAACAAAAGTGTTAAAATAAATAGTAACTTATGACATTCTATTGTGGCACAGTCTCAGAGTACATGAACAGTGCTGGGGTTTTTTTTTTGTTTGTTTGTTTGTNGGGGGTTTTTTTTTTTTTTTTGTTTTTTTTTTTTTTTTTTGTTTGGTTTTTTTTTTTTTTTTTTTTTTTTTGGTGGGTTTCATTTTTTTTTTGTCTGAAGCTAAGCTGGAAAATGTGATGGAGGTGTTGATGAAGTTAATATACCCCAGCCACAAATGGACATTTCCCTAATACTAACCACATGAGAGCTAGTCTGAAGTAATCTCTCTGCCATAGAACTTTTGTGGGGTGGATCTCGAGTCTTTGTCAACAACTATCTCATTCCACAGACAGTATACAACTATTGCCCCATGCCATTTGCCAACGCATATGCTGCCTAATATGCATCTGCATTAGTGAGTTTTTTTGTCTAGGCATTCTGAAATGTAATGATACCAGTTAATTTTCTGGTTCCAAGTCAGGATTCCGTACAAATGTAAATCCTGAAACAGGTAAATGGAACAAAGCTAGAAGGTTCCGTAGATACATAAACACTCTTAAGTATAGAACGTATAAACAATGCAGAATAGGAAAGCGAGTTCATCAGTAATGGACTACATATTTAGAACATAGATTTATTAATAATAGATGCAGAAAGAATAGAAGAGGAAAGAGTTATCTTTCTGGGAAAACAAGTTTTTGAAGCAGCCTACCTGAGATTTCTGAAGAAATATGGGGGAACTACAAAACTAAAACTTGAAATTAAAAAGATATTCACTGTTTGATCAGACAGACTAGCATGATAGGAAGATAACAGAAATCAAAAGCAGAACCTGCTTAAACTGCTGTCCCAGGTTCAGCTGTTCAGAGACTGTGATAAACATGATACACTTGGGATGATGGATGACTCAGTTTTCATGTTTCTAATAATGTTCTTGAACAGGCTGATCATTGTTCTGAGAACATGGCAAATTACATGTGCCTTTTCATTTTTATTGGAAGGATAAAATGTGCACAAGGTTTGGACATTATTACAATGATCAGTATAACATCGTCAGCATGACTGTGTGAGTCCTGTAGAAAAGAAAGCCTTTTGCAGGACTTAATTGCATATACATTTATGGGTATTCAAGCTCATTGCTAGTCTATAGTACATACAATCTAAAAATTATGATTGTTTGATTTGTTCTATAAGACCAGGCAAATGCTAGGATCAGATCAAATCTTAAAGCAGTGTGAAGTTGGAACATAATTCACTGAAATGGTTAATAATCAGCCTGAATAATAGGTCACAGAAGGGGTGGTCTAAAAATTGTCTTTCTCATCAAAGCCTTAATGAAAATACTAAACTCAATTAGAACAAGTTTTATTTTTGTGGAACCTGTATACTTAGGTCACTATATATATGTATAAATAAAATTGCAATCTAAAATTTGAAATTTATTTTCAGCATAATTTTGATAATTTATCTAAAGCCCATGAAGAGAATGTCACATATAGAAATTGACTTCTCCTATCTCTCTCAACTACTGAGATGTTTGGGAATCTCTATTTTGAGACTATAAAGTGGCTTAGAAAATTCTATATACTGGGTAAGTTTTTTTTTAGAGAGATTAAGTTATTTGAGTTGAAAATCAATAAAAAGAACATAGCATCTCCGGAAAGCACATCACTTCACCCACAGATTGATATAAAATAGATGGCTTTTTGGTTTATACATTACTTTAGATTACATACCTACCTTTTTCAGATATCAGTGGTAGGATCTACACAACCTCTTCTAGACAGCAAAGACTGGCACCCTAGCTAGTCTCCTTAGACTTCTCTTCCACCCAGTCAAGATGTTTCCAAGATGCAGTCCCTTTCATACTAAAAAAAATGTCTAAAATACTTCAGGTATATTGTGTCCTAAACCACCTATTTCACTTTATGTAAGGAGGCCAGGGACAGTACTTCACATATTTCAAGTTAAGTGATACAGTTAAATTTCAAGTTAAATGCCTGAAAAATTTTAATCCTTCCACCCTAAATACAAAGAAAGAACTTTTGGTGTAGTGTTGTTGGTCAGTGAATATCTGTTCTCACCTTCTTTGTTCAAATTGCATGTAAGTAGGCAAGTAACTTCAATACTTTTCACTTGTAGCTATAAGAAAATCTCCAGTATCTCCAGTAATAAGAAAACCTCCAGTAATAAGAAAAAGATGACTAGAAGCAAAATTTACATTGTATTGCAAAAGGTTAGTCTTTCTGGGATCAGAGAGAGAAGAAATACTAAATATGTTGATAGTGTTGCTTCATCGTTGCCATACTTTGGATAATCCAGGTCTATGAGTGCCTGAAGGGAGGGTGCCAAGAGGACGTTTCCTGGTTTTTCTCAGTGGTGCCAAGCAAGAGGCAATGGACAGAAACGAAATATGAGGAAATTCCACTTAAACATGGGGAAGAATTTTTACTGTGCAGGTGACTGAACACAGGAAGAGTGTCAGAGTCTAGAACCCTCTGGCCACACTGGAGGGTTTGGAGACTGAACAGGGGGGTCTGGGATCTGTACAAGGGGGTCAACCAGCCTCACACAGAGCCCAGGGAGACACTGCCTCTGATCCCTGTCCATGGGAGTGAATGCCCACATTATATGAAGAATCACAAGCTGAGAGAATTCAAAATAAGTAGTATNATGATCCACTGTGATACCTTCAAACGTGATCCATTCTGTGATTCTGTGACTACATCATAAAACAATTGAATCACTGTGGGCACCTTCTGGGCAACAGCTAGATCTAGTGCTCTAATGAAGCTTTCAACATTACATAAAGACAGTTAGGTGCAGTTTGTAGATGGAGAAGCTGTTTCTCTGTTTCTCTTGTCAAGGCTTTTCAGAACTGGCATTCTAAGTAGAATATAGCTAAATGTAGAGAGTTAATTGAAATAATACGTTTTAGTATTTGAAAAATACTAAAAAATCCAAAAATATTACTGGCATTTCAGAAAAGCAATTTAAGAAAGTATTTCTTTCAAAGGAAAAAATATGGTTAAAAGCAAGACTGAAGAAATAAATAAATGAAGAAAATGAAGAAACATTTTCTTTTACCTTTAGGAGAATTTCTTGACAATTCTTCTCTCTCTGTAAAAGCTTCTGTTTTCCTTCGCTTCTGTAATCTGCCTTGTTAGCAGAACATATGGTGACTACCTGACCCTGTACATGCAGTCAGGCAGAATCCAGGCTAAGAACTAGTCACTGCACACTGAATTGTTTCTGAAAATGATCATTTGAGGCAACCATTTTTCTTCCATGTCTCTCTTTCTGCTGTTAACAACCAATTTAGTGAAATGACCAAGAGTATATTGCTTTCTGTGTACATATTTCTGCCCTTTTGCTGTATAGGTACAATGTGTCCTAGGGCATGAAAGGGTGTCAAACTGGCAAGGACTACAATACCTGCACATTGTAGAAACACTGACATCTCCTTAAGCCTTCCATGCCCTGTTCAGGTACACAAGGACTGAGATCTTGAACTTAATAGAAATAAAGCTACCATAATAACAAAAAATAAATTAAAAAAGAATGGACTTTTCACATTCTGTGATTTCAACTCTTGCCCTACACAGATCCACAAAGTGTATTTACTGTGAAAGTGTTACTAATAAAAAATAAGTTTTTTAATATTATATTATTTATGTTCTTGGAAGATGAATTGAAAGAAAAGTGAAATCTTGAATTTTAAAAATTCTCTGTTTTTTCTTTTAAACATAGCTAAATTATTGTTTCCACCTATGATTGTTCATATATTTTATTTCTAGCAATAACTGGATGTGGTTTGGAGATTAATTGCAAAGACTAAACCCAATAATATGATTAAAGGAGTTTTCCTTTTTTGCTATCACTCAAGACCTACTTTAGGTGAGACAATATTTTCTTGCTGTTCTTTTTCTGCAGTCCCTTGATGACAGCTGTACCCTGGATTTCAGTGGGTTAGACTGTTTGCCTTAGTCCATATTATAACAAAAAGGTGTTTTCTAACTGAGAGAAGTCATGTTGGCCTCTTTACTCTGGGCTCACAAAATGGTCACATTTCTTTTTTTCTTAACACACTGAAGATGGGAAGACAAATGTCGTATTTATAGATGACACACAAAATACTCTGCATCTTTTCTTGTGGTTCTGTTTTGATGGGAAAAGCCTTTTCTTAGGCCTTTGCGCAAAAAGAAAACCAGTATGTCTGTTCTGGCTCACTATTCAACTGTCTAATGCCATTCAGAAGTCCTGTAGTTTACAAAGGCAGGAAAGGGCTTGTGTATCTTGAAGCTGTTCATACCAATTCCTTTTTCATGGTATCTTTAATCTAATCTAAGTAGGAGTCCTTTCTTCTCCCTCCAAGAAGAGCTACTGGCATGTACAGGTGACAGCACAGCAGCAACCACTGTTGGCATAAACTCTAAGGATTCAAAAGACCTAACTTTGCTGATGAGAGCTGCCAGTGGCTTCAAGTTTAGAGGCTTGATCCATTGCCCACTGAGTCCACAGAGTTTTTTCCTGGTTTATATCATAATTTACTTTAAATGAAGGTGCTTTTTTTTCTTATTTGTAGTATTATTAATACAGAAATAGATTTCAGCACCTTTTACCTCCTCTTCAGTCATGTTCCATAAGCCAATGAGCCATTTTTAACTAGAAATCTTAAAAACCTATTGAGATAAAAGTGGTGTTACGAATAATCCTTTGGAAATAAGAACGCCCCCTTCATTCTTTCCTTCCCATCTTCCTTTATTTCTTCCCACCTCTGGCCCTTATAATGTAATTTTTTTTTAAATTAGATCATCTTCAGAACACCTACCTGTATGTTAAGTGTGTCAAATTTTTATTGCAGACATGCACATGCCTTTGTTCTGCCTGGGCATTCAAAATTTTTTTCTGCTGGTTTTGCTTTTGTGGTGATTATGTTGTTGTTTTTCCTTTGCTTTGCATATTCTTAATTACATTATTTGGCTTTTTTAAAAAGGCATGTAAAAAAATGTCATTGCTTTAGAGTGACTTTTCTCAATTAAATCAACGGTATTAGATAAAATTAGGGAAAATGCTTGCAAGGTACTGGTCAAAGACAATGAGCCTCTTCATGTTAAATAAACTTTGTGAAAAACCTTCTAAATTATCCCCCTTGTATTGTTTGTTGAGTGAAATCACAGATTATATTTGACCAAGCAAATAATAACATGATCCCAATTTCCCCAAAACAAACAGAAAGTGGATATTTTCCACCTCTGTATCTATAAATAATAAATGTCTTAAAGTTTGTACACAGTAAATAAATCAGTAGTTTAGGACAGAGTTTAATTCTTCTCTCACATCATTTTTACAGCTGGAATGACTTCAGTGAAATTTCTGTGGAGTTGAGATTCACTGATGAGAATTAAGCTGCTTGGTCTGATGCAATGAGTCTGAATTACAGGCATTTGACCAGAGCAATTTCATTAGTGATTAAAAAGCATACAGAAAGCAGATATATGGGGCATAAGGGATAATAACTGGAAGTTTTGGAATGAATCCAAGTAGGAAAATGCTCTAACTTTACAAATTTTAAAGGTATTTTGGTTCTTTCTCCCCCTTTATGCCACTGGGTCTTTACCTGGATTCCCACTTGTGATGAAGTAAGTATTTGGTATGGTCTTTGGTGGGCAGATAATGATCTGTTGAAACTAACCAGCTTTAAATGAAGACGTTTAATTTGCATCACCCTATTAAGCTGGTACCCCATGAGCCTAGGTGAATAGGATGGCTGAAGAGAGGAATGATGATGCAGGAGTAGAAATGTGAGGCAGTGGCTCATACTGAACTATCTAAACACTACTATCTAAACTCTTTGTAAAACTAGGCAGCCCTTCTGGCTCACTGAAACTGAATTTTGCTTAGGCATCTTCTGTTGGCAGTAGAGAGGGACTTCCCCCAACCCAGAGCTTGATTTACCACCCTGATTTGCCCTCTCTAGGTTTGTACTCATCAGGAGAAAAATCCAAAAGATTTAGCTTGCAGCCAAAAGAAAATTTATGGCTGTAGTCTGCAGTGCAAAGGGACATGTCCCCTCCTACATAGTAACACAATGCTCAGCCTTTCAGAAAGCATTCCCAGCTGCACTTTTCTACTGAATAATGTCATCAGTGATATGATTTCTGTCCACAATGTGCATCAGCTGGCTCTTTTGGGGTGAGTCTGGAAATGGAGTGAGTAGGGAACCCACTGTGGTTTGCCAAATTAGTGAGTACCCCAGGAGGTGAACAGAAAATGCATAGGTAATAATGAACAACATGTACCTTGCTCGTGTTTTTGACAACTGTAGTTTCAGTTTAATTATTCATAGAATACTTTGCTGGATTACTGCTGTTGTTAACATGCTCTTGCATATTTTATAAAAGTGATGACCTGGAAGAAGTATTCAGTCTGACAGGCAGGGCAGCAAGATGGCCTGCTTTTTAAAAGAGAGAACAGAGAAGTGAAAGCAGAACCATCCTCCTCTGTTACCTCAGCATGGCAGTACTGTGCCTCCCTAGATCCCTGTGAAGATCAAGGACTTCAGTATGTAGCAAAAAACCCTTCACAGTACATAAAGTGCATACCCATGGAGCTACTGTCATTGTTTAATCATTCTACATGTCAGAGAAAAATTGTTGCATGTGGAGATATTGTCAGTGACCTGGACAGAGTCCATGCAGCTGGTCCCATTTTGTACTGTGGAACTGCAGCCTCTATTTTTGCTTGTGTTGGGGCAGTCTGTGACCTTAAGCAAAGGCACTTTGTTATGGTTTTACCTCCTTGCTAAACTGTCTGTGCTGATATTCCAGACAGATGTTTGCCTAACCTATTCTTAAAGACCTCCAGTAGTGGAGAATCCACAATATCCCCAGACAATCTATTTCATTGCTTCATTATCATCACCACTAGAAACTTTCCTAAATGGCATTTTTATCATAATTGCTTGTAGTTACTAGTAACTGATTTCCAGGATGCCAGATGTGTAAATAAAAGGGACTGTTCCTTCATAAGTCCTCCATTTCCACTTTTCAGTAAATTTAGATAAACAGTCTGTATTTGAGAAAAGGGTCATTCTAGATAATGTTTAACTCTTTGCATTAGCCAGGACAATTATATTCCATGAATTCAATGCCCTATGCAACTGAAATAGTGTAGAATAGCCAAAATAATCATAGAAATCTTGGTGGAAAACATTCTGATACTAAATATATGAGTTTTTTTCATAAGGATGTAAATATCTGAAGATCATAAACCTTTCTTTCTTTTTGACATGATAAAACAGAATTTAATTTTCCAATAAACAGGGTGCATCACTAAGTTTAGAGCTACTATTAAGAAAATCAGTGTTTCCACTGTATTCTTTGAATTTCATCAAGGAAAGAAGAATCAGAATACTCATCACTTTGCATGGATAAAATGTACCCAAGTCCAAACTGGGGATAGAATGCTATTATTCTGATTAAATATTATTTGTGTGTTGCATCAATGTAATTACCTACAGGAGTAAAGAAGCAAGAAATCAAACTCACTAGACATATGTTCTTCTAGGTGCAGTTTCATTTGATGAACTTCAACTATAAAACCTTAGCAATTGCTCCAGCTCTGGCAAAAATTTTGGAAGGGTAAGCTCTGTGAGCATCCTTTAATTCTAAAACATAATGAAGCCATCATTGAATGTGGGCTGGTTGATGTTTAATTTACAGATTATCAAACCGGTCTGAAATATTTATGCACCAGAAAGGCATAGTATAGTACAAAAAGCAAAATAGTTTAAACTACAAATGAAGAAAGTTCGTAAAATTACTATATCCAGACCTTTTATGCCATACCTGCAATGATATTCATATTACTCAAAAGGTCATACAAAGCCTACAGCCTCTTCATGAAAGATGATTCTAGGAGAAGTGAGGGGTCCCTGTGGACAATGTGAAGTACAAATAGATTCAGGTTAGACAGATTCTTAACTTCTGATATGGCTAGTTATTATCAAGTAGAATGTGCTTTGATCCCAAATATAGAATTAAGCAATAGTAATGAATAAAATCTCAAATTATTGCTGATCTTTATTCCTAGTAGTAGTTTTTAAGAGTAAAACAGTTTTAGGGTCAAGCCATCCTATCAAACAGATTTCATAATATTACTATAGCAATGTAATCCCAAGGAGGACTATAACATAATAACAATTGCAACAAGTTACTAAGACAAAGAAAATTGCATATATGGATATGTATGCCGGACAGAATGGCTGAATGACCTGTCTCAGGGACTGTAGGGGATGCACACTCCAGCAGTGCAGCTGATATTTTTCTTCCGTGTTTCAAAAACATCAGTTTTGCAAAACAATTCAAAAAGTGTATAAAAGAGTTCTGCAAAAGGAAGCCTAAGCAATTGAAAATGAAAATAGAAAAAGAAAACATAACAAAAGCTGAAATGTGCCATATCATACTGCAATTCACGCATTATCTTTCCAGGAGCACTTCAAATAACAATTTTTTTGACAATGGTGCAGGCCAATTAACTTTTTGTGCTTTATGACACAGTAAGTACTGTAGCTCCAGCAGTGTTACCTAATTATTTTATGTAACATATTTAAACTTTTGAATGATTTTATAGTGAAACCTAGAGAATCCACGAAATAAATTTGTAGGATGAAAGGAAAAGTCTCTGTGCAAGCATTGCACAAGTTTGTTTCTCTTTAAAGGAAAGAGAAACTGCAAGGAGGATGAAAATGTTTTCACTCTTCCTCAATGGGAATTTCCCATCTGGGTGAGTCACTGGTGAGTGTATGCCCATTTCACTTGGCTCTGTAGCACCCCTGCCTAACTGTTCCTGACACACTTTTGGACAAGCAGGACTCAGTTTGCCCTGTGACACTGTTTGCCCTTTCCTATGTATGCTGATCTTCTGTACCATAAATATCTGCAGACAAATACAGTATTTCCTGTTAGTTGACTACTTCTGGTTTAGTAATAGTCGCTTTTGTCATGTACAACCCAGGAATTCTGATTTTATATTATAACTTTCTACTAAGCCTTTCTGAAAGATTCAAATTTGTTATGTCACATAACCATAAAAAATAACTTACTTTTATTGCATTTTTAAGAAGAAGATACACATGAGATTAAGGCCAGGAATATTAAGAGGATTCACCCATTGTAGATGTTTCAAGCTTGGCACAAATAAACACTTGGCTTAAATAGAAATATTGGTAAGCCTTTCTGATAAGCTTGATCTTAATGACTCCTTAAAAGGCCAGACAGTGTTTCAGAGGAAAATCTCAGAATGGACTTAGGAAACTTGAACCTTCAATTCTGTGGTCTAACCATATGGAAAAGAGCTATAGCACATGGAACAAAGCCAAACACCAAATCAATATGACAGATCTGTACTTGTTCAAAGGAACTTTTATATTTGATCTGAGTTTAGCTTATCTATATATGTGGAGGCACAAAGGAAAAGAAGATTGACAAACCTCGAAGTTAAAAGTAATAGCTTCTGATGCTCTTGATCACCTTCTGCATCAGAAACTCTCAATAAATGTACGGTTGCACTGCTGCAGCACACTGCCAAGGTGACCATCTGTCAGTTAGCTTCCAGGGAATCTTCAGAAATTCTCTTCTAAATCAAGATTATTGCTTAATTTTCTAAATCGGAGAAGGAAGCTCTTTATAAACACTTTAATTTACCTGATGACTTTATGGGCTAAATTGTTAATAGGATAAGAATTCTCAGCAATAAGTAAATAATGTCAATTCTCATCAGATACAAGCTCATGCAGAGATTGAATGATGAGGGTAAAAGCTATCCTGGAAACTTGAATCAAATTTATTAGCAGATGTTCAGTGGTGCAGAAGAATTATATGTGAATAATAAAGTGTAATGCTAGCTGAGAGCTCTCGATTCCCCACTTTTCCCAGGAAGTACCTTTTAATGGAGGTCTTTTCCCAGAAGCTTAACGTTGTGTTGAATTATAATTAAGCCATATTGAGAAAACATTCAAGTGACAATGATTTACAAATGATGAAATTATTTTGGGCTTAGCTTAGGGCTTTACTGACTAGAATGATTTCTCTGTTATGACCATATGTCTGTCAAGAAACTTGATTCAAATGCGAAAACTATTGGGATTTTTGAGACAGTGAAAGAAAAAAAGAAATTGAAGATGTTTTCTGCCGTTTTATTCTATTTAGTAAACGAAAGATTTTGCAGTTGTCAAGGATCAAGAAACAAAAGTTCATAACAAATCTAACTTCATGAACCTGTAAAACATTTACCATGCCTGCTTGTCATGGGCAAGGACACTGTTTCATGACTGTTTACCCATCCAGAAGTAATAACTAGTGGCATGGACTGGAAGTGCAGGAAGACACAGACTTTCACCTTCCCTAAAGATATCTCCATTGCCATGGTCCCCTTCCATGAAATTGAGCAGTGCTTTCTTTCTGTCTCTGAGACAAACTACACCTCATCAAAACAATCTTTATTTTGAGCAGCAACATGAATTTGTACCCTTCTGGTCAGGGAGCTTAATTCATCACCCAAAAGGGTATCCTGAGAGGTGCATAGATGGATAGTGATATCCTAACAGCTAAGGGACTGAGGATGACAGATGGGAATGAAGAATAATGAATGGAAATCTAAAGGTGTTGTTTCTTTCTTTGTGAAATTTTACAGTTGTTATCATAAGTATCTACAGGATCCAAGGTGACTCAATATCTATGTATAGGGGAAGATTTGAAGGTCAGCTAACTCAGTCACCTAACATAGACACATCAAAGCTTAAAAGGTGAGGTTTCGACAGTCAAATGCCACTCTCCTTATTCTGCAAGGCACTAAACTTGATACTGAAGGCAAAGGGAATATTTAGCTAAATCAAAATACTAATTTTTTTTGCAAGGTTGTTTTTCCTGATCTTTCAGCCAAGCCCACACAACTGCCCATTGCAGCTTCAACAGCCAGGACAAAGGAGATTTATTCTTTTCCCTGTCCAGTGCATTGCATCCATTTTGAAGTCTCCTGCTGAGAACAGGACAGGTTCTACATCTTGACTTCATTTGACTTTACATTAGTTGTAAATTTAGAAGTATGCTGAACATGCTAACAATGCATTTATAAAGAATACCCTGATACATTTTGGGGCCTGCTATCAAGCTTGAGGCTTGATGATTCTTGTCAGAGGGCACATTTCTAAAGTGCTTCAATTGGATCCTAAACTAGCCTTATTCCGCTTAAATTTGCTTTATTGCATGGGCATCTCAGGGCAAATTAGAACAGATAACAATCTTTGATATCTCACACTGGTGATCTTTACCATTGAAAGTAAATACTGAAGTACCAGATAAATTATTCAGACAAAATAATTACTAGAAGAGTCATATTCTTTAAATCTACCTTCACAAATGTTGGTAGGAAAGGCTTAAAACTGGAATATTTGAGGAGGAGGGAACAATTTTGCCCAATATGACCTTGTAGCTGGGAATTCTAAAAATAGTGGTGTGGGATACTCAATGCTTCTCATGCCTACTCTTGTTCATTCTCTGCCTGTGTACTAGATTGTTTGAAAACAAACCAGTGGGAGATTCCAAGTCAGAACTACAATTTAACAGGAAAATTATATCCTGCCAGAGTCTTTTGGTTACATCTTGCACGGTAATCTAAAAGAGCCTGTTTTGAGAAGCAGAATTCCTGTGGTGGGTTAGCACACTCTCAGAGATGTGCCTAAAGCTTTGTGCCCAGTAAGGCAGGCAGTGACCTGCTCCCACTCTCCTCCTGCTGTGTGCTAGTGTGCTGGTTTGAAAGCAAAACTGGTGAGAAACTCCAAGTTAGAAATACAATTAAAAGAGAGAGAGAGAGAAAAAGAGTAAAATAAAATAAAGGCAATAGCACAAAAGACCACTGACACAGTCAGAATACAACCTGACACTCTGTTAGTTAGGGTGGTGGTAGCAGTCCAGATGAAGTGGTCTTGTTGAAGCAGTGATCCTATAGAAAGGTCTGGCAGTCCTCTGGGAATCCAGTGGGTAAGGCCTCCTGTGCTGTCCCAAATCCCAGATCATATCCAGGTAGGAATGCTTGGCTCCTCCCCCTGGGCAGAGCATCTCACAATGGGCTGATACCATTCTGTGAGTCCTGCAGTGGGTCTTTGATTGCCCATTAAACAGAGAGAGCTCCCAGAGAGAGTTACCTGTGAGTCATGGAGTGAGGCCTTGGTGGCCCATTAACAGAAGATAGTCTGGAGGGAGGGGCAAGGGAAACACTGCCCCACTTAGTTTCAACAGCTCGTGAAGAGAGTGATAGAATACATACTGGGGGCACGTCTTACATTGTCACCTAGGACAGCTGGGATGAGCTGAGCCAAATGGAGCCCGTGTTCCTGCCTGTCTCTTACGCCCAATGTTGTTAGGGAGGTAATGAATAAATCTACTGTTTGCATTTCAGCTCTGGTTTGATGGTTGCCTTGGTTACTCGTGTGTGCTGATTCAGACAAGTCAATTTGCGGTATATAATTACACATTTTTTAAGCTTCCTTCTCAAAGATGTATTCAAAACTTATTATCTGTAGCAGGCAACTTAACTGAAGAAGCTTAGAACAAAAAAATGCTACAGAAAACTTTGTCTTCAGTATCTCATTTCTAGCTCATACAAATGTGATAAGGTGGTCTGAAATTCATACATTACAAAAGATTGTTACACATTCGCAGTTTCTACTTTTATATATCTTTATGTTGCCATAGCTCATCATATCTCTTGTGCAAACCCACTATCTATTGGGAAATGTATGTGTGCAGACTCTTGACTCTCTCTTAGAAAAAGTCCTGCCTAACAGTAGATTCATATCAGAATATTGGAAATCACTGCATTTCCAGTTAGTTGGCAAAACCTAGTCTTTTTAATATCTGAATTCAGAGAATTGTAGAAAAACAATTCTGATAAGGACTTTGAATTTCTATCCCCTTGCTTTACAAAGAACAATTATGTCTATAGGATTTGTCTGTGATAATTCTCAAATATTAAGGCAGTATTGTTTAGTCTTGATTAAGGTGTACTCCCAACTGGAATACATGAGTCCTAAGATGAGGAAAGAAGGAACAGTATGTCTATGCATTAATCCATAAAATTTTTTGACCTTTAAAACTGTGATTTCTATTCCAGTGGTCATTTTGATTTTACTTCCTATTATCTGTTACTTAGCATCACACTGACATTTCACTATTATTTTACAGTTTTTATATATTTATTGCTTTGTACTTTTATTATGCTACACATCTTTGAGAGGCTGTTTTCCTTCTACATTGTAAACTATAGATATGCTATGTGCTGCAACTTTATTGATTTGGTATTTTGAAAAATACCTGCAATAAATATGCCTTAGTTTAAAAAAAAGCTTCTTATTAGTTGAATTTTTAGTGGGTAGGCAATGACATTTACTGCTCAGAATTGATGGGCAACAAATCCAACAACAGGTAGATGGATTCATCAATTTCCTATTAAATGGAAAAGCAAAGCACATGGCTAAAGGTCAAAGTATGAATAGTAACATTGATAAGAGGCTGAAGCGATCACATTGAAGGAAAGCAGTTCCATATTCAGAATCATATTTAAGACTTGTAAATTATTTTGGGCTGGTTTTAGTTATCTCTAAATTGCTTGTTGGGATTCAGAAACAGGTCTTACACAGCAGAAGCTCTTCTAGTGCAATAGTCATTCTTGGAAAATAAAATTAATTTATTTTTACTTTAAATAACTAAACAATGTCACCACAGAATAAACACTGCTGCTCATATGAAACATACATCTGGAAATGTTAGAAGCACCATGAGGTAAGCCAAAACTAGAGACTTAATGGACCTAACTAATCTGAAATTCTGTACAGCTGTTTGTAGTGCTTGTAGTATCAGATTAGGACAGAACATAGCCCATGGAAAGTAAAGAGCACAGTCCTGCCTATTTCCTCCATGAACTGGAGGTGTTGAAAGGTAAGTCAGGCTACAAAAATAATGTAGCTGGAATGGTACATCTTTAAAGTAAATTTCCATTGAGCTCTCTTCTTGGAAGAAGTCACAGATTTCATTCAGACCTCTTGCCTTTCTGCTGCTGCTGTAGTCATGTAAAGTTTGCTTCCTGTTGTTACAGTGCTGGGAAACTGATTTAGATCTTTAGAGCAACTTCCTTAGCTGTCTAGAAATTAGGAATGGGTCATCCAGCTGGGTGGAGTATCCCACCTGTCTGCCATCTCTCCTACATCCTGTCTAGTATCTTTAAGCAGTGTGCAAATGTCTATAATGCTTTAGGAGTCACAGTGGCATTTCACATTTTTTTGCTTAAGCTGCTGAATCCCATCCCTTCATGGCCAGCCTAAACAAGGTGTTGAACTATATCATCAAAAGGAAGAAGAGACACCTGCAGAATCAGTATGTAGATTAGGCATTCTTTGGAAATGCCATTGCCTCTGATGGACTACACAGAATAGACAATTTTTGGAAGGCTGAAGTAAAACAAGACATACATCTGTCTTGGAGACAAAGGCATTAATGAAGTAACTTTTACAAATGGAGATGCATGATAAGCTGTTTGTTGCCCACAGAACATACAGGTCTCTGCATTATCCTCTACCTGAAAAGCAATTACATTAGTTTTTGTAATTTAAGGTTCTGTGTGGCAAAATTTGAGTATTTCACAGTAAAATAAAATAGAGATTTCCAGGTCATTCTCTGGAAAGAACATTTCAGTTTCTCATGCTGAAGAGTTGTGCATCTGAACACAACTTGTAAACCTGGGGAAGGAATGTAATGTAGTGTAGTGTGTCTTCAGGTCCCTGGATAAGTGTTTTAATTATTAAATATTATATGGTATTCAATAACATTTTAAATGTAGCTACTCACAGACAGTTTGTCTGATTTTTTTTTAAGTTAAAAATCCTACTCTTTATTTGTCAGAGGCCCAATCTGATAATGTGTCATATCAGAATACCACTTTTAAGGTGGGACTAAACTTGACACTTAGACCTGGCCTCATCACTCCAGCAGAAGCCAGAGGACCCCTCTGTGAATTGTGTGGAGGTTGCATGGCAGTGACTTCATTTTCTAGGATTACTTGTTCACAGACTATTTTCTTGACAGGGCATCAGGATACAGCTCCCTCCTTCAGACTGAGAACTATAGATTTAACTCTTTTTTTCCTCATTCCCCTAGTGTATAACAGAGCAGCAGAGAAAGGAAGAACAGTAGCCAATCTTGTGAAAATTAAATCAGTATTTAGCTAACACCTGTCTCCAGTGAGAGAATATGATTAGTTCTCTGAGAGAGCAGGAAAATAAAAATCAGAGCAACAGAAAAAATAATTATCTAGAGCGGATGAGGAGAACCTCATAAGCCTGTATGAACCTTGTTTAAATTTGACCAGACTGAGTAAGGTGTTTTCTCCTCTATTCTAATTCTGAAGAAGGCATAAAAGTGGGGATATTGTGGGTGGCATTGCTGCCAGAGTTGGCAGAGTTGGGCCTGGCTGGCAGCAAAGACATGGTGACAGCATGTCCTGCCTGGCTCTCAGCCATAGAAGCACATCCCCAGAGAGACAGGGCTCTCCACATGGATTTGCACTTATTCTGTGTCAGTTGCAGATAGACACCTCAAAACATCAGTCCCATCGGTTCCCATCTTCACAGACACCCCTCACCGATGGCTGTATTTTGAAAAAAAAAAGTTAAAATTAGCATGCAAATAGATTGTCTTTGGAAGCATTCATTTAGCAAAGAAGAATTGTCTTCCCAAAGCTGCTAGACATATTTGTCCCTTACATGTATTTCACAACCTTCCTTTCCTTCTTGTCTGAGAAGTAGCCTTTTTGAGGCACTTTTCTATTTTCTTTTCTGTAATTTGACTAGTTCTATGAAATAGCCCTTCAAATTTCCTGCTAATGAAATAATAAACCTCACATAGCTGCAAATATATGTATTATATGTCATAATTTAACTAATATTTCCCCACATTTCAAAAAGGTTCAGGGAAGTCAAAACTGATTACTCTGCCTCTGTGGGCCACTGGCATGTTTCCCCAATTTCTGTCTGTTTGGTACTGCAGAAATTCCTCTCACTAGGCTGGAACATCAAATTTAAGTTAACAATTCAAATATTGTAGGTTTTAACTTTTGAAACTATGAGTACTATGAGCATCCTCTCTAGGTATGAAGCAGCAAAAAACATAATTTAAAGTTTGAGCTTTGAAAGATGTATTTCTATTCTCATCACAAGCTCAAAACAAAAAGGAAGATAATTAGAGGAAAATTATTATTTAATAGGTTTCACTGTCTTAACGAAGTTGGTCCTTACAGTGAGGGAGAAGACTTGTCAGTGAAATTGTGAAAGATCTAACATTTTCCAGAAGATGAACAATCAGTAGCTGTTTATGAGCATACTGATGATTTTTCAAAACTTCTTTCTTCACTTGGTTGAATATTAAACTATAAACTCACAGTAGGACAGTGAGGAAAAACAACAAACTAAGCCCTACTCTTTATCTGAGGCAGGAAACATACAGCCAGAACTGTCTCGTGTCTGGGCCCTCTCCAAAGGAACAGACTCTTAAGAATGAATGGTAGCAGGCTGGACTGACAGAGTTTTTTTGAATGGAGAGACATTTGGATGTTATAAATGACAAAATCCTACTTAAATTCCTGCAGATTTTAGCACATAGTTAATGAGTCGGGAAACAGTCTAAAGTCTGAAGGTTGGGTAATGTGACTTGTAATCTGGAATAGCTTCCCTTCAGTGGAGCCAGCCAATGGACTGGCTCTAAGACATCTGACCCCAGGAGACTGTATGCAGACGTCTACATGTGAGGGAGAGCTTGGTTTGGTTGTCTGCACGTAGGCATTTACTGTCCATTTAGACATTTGAGACTTTCTACCTGGACTGAAAAGAGCACCATGAGTCACATCTTTGTCACATCTCCAAATCCTGAATTAGGGCTTCTCAAATGATACTGAGTATTGCTGTATTCAGCTAAAATAAGTTCACGCTTCTAAAATTCCCATTATAACCGCGGGAGATTTAGCACTTACTAAACTTAGGGAGTGATTCAGTTAACCAGACAGGAACTATCCAAACACAAATGTTCAGTAGCTTTTCAGATGCCTGGTTTTACCCAGTATGTCTGCACAGACTGGTGGATATCACCCAAGGACCGGTGAATGTCTACTGTAACACAAGGGCTCACACTCAAAAAACCTCAGCTGAAAGTTGGAATCTTGTAGGCTGGGGAAACTCAAAACATCCAGATAGACTCCAGAATCCTATTTTTGGCAGCTAAATTTCATCATAAAGGAGGTATTTAATTTCACTTTAGAGTGATCTGAATTGCTTTCTAATCTCTGTTTTCTTCACTGACTTTATCTCCATTAACTATATTTTGAGATATTTTGCATTATACTTAGCAGTTGTATGAATCTGTAGGTAGGTGCCTTAATCAGGTTCTAAATCTGACTTCTCAACTTGGCTTAAACCTGTAAAAGTTAAGAAATGAATAGCAGCCTGAATAAGGTTTGCCAATGTCTGATTGCTGTCTGGACTAAAATAGTCTAAAGTGAGTCATGAATATATTGGGAGATTAGATCATCTCTCTTCAATGGAGTGTACTTCTCTCTTCAGCAATGTGACAGATGCAAAGATAAAAGATGAAGCTGCTCTTGTTACCTTCCTTCCAGTCAGGCTCTTCTTAGCCTCTCACACATTTAAGAAGTCTCAGAGATAGAAGACATTGGCAGCAGCTCAGAGCAGCACCATGCTCTTCAGCAGGGAACAATTACATCCCTGTGCACCTGTAAACAAGGAGTTAAACAAGGAGTTGTCAGAAATCTATTTCATGATGTTTCCTTTCCTAGATAACCTTTGCTAATCAGTATCCCATTCGTTTTTGCAAAATTAAAGGCTGTAATTCTCTATTTGTTTTGAACACCCAAGCTTGTACAGCCATCTAGACAAGAGAATTGAGAAAGTACTGACTTTAATGGAAAGAGGAGAGAATGTCACAGAAGAAGTAAAAACAACCTGTTCTAATGACGCTTAGCATCTGCATCTCAGTGATGTAATACTGTGAGTTCAGCAGCTAGCACAGGTCTGCAGGATTCCACTAACATGTTTTGGCACTCCAGCTTCTTGGTTCACTTGGTTGAATTCTCATAAAGTTAGGTGATACTGTGTAAATTCAGGGGTTAGGAAGGAGAGCTGCCTTTTATTTGTTTTAGTATTTCTTCATTTTTGTTTTTAGTACTATGAAAACATAATACATTGAAATATAATATTTATTAACAAATTTTATTCTTCCTCTCATCCATTCCACCAAAAGACTATAAACATATTTATAGACATTCAGTCAGTTTAAAAAAATACATATATGTAAATTATGTATATACCTTTTAATAATCTAGTTCCAGTATTTTACTCATTTCAGTTCCTCTGATTTGAGCGATAAATTCTTATTTCTCCATTCTACAAGAACTGGACTGTACACATATATAGTGTGAACACATTATACGATCCCACATGGAGGAAGAAAAAGGAGCCTCAATTTACTTACATTTCTGAGTGAATTACTGAGATCAAGCTATGCAAGATGAGAGACCTGGATCCTTCCATAATATTCTTTCTATGCCTTCCAGACTAGATTTCTGATCAAGAGAGATTCCCAAGGCAGGGAAATCACAGTCCTAGCATCATCTTACTTCTGATCAAAATTGACATGATGTATCATAGAATGATAAAAACATAGAATATGTTGAGTTGGATGAGACCCATCAGGACCATAGGGTCCAAATCCTGGCCATATACAGGACATGACATCCCATGAGTCACACATTGTGTCTGAGAGAATTTTCCAAATGCTCCTTGAACTCAGACAGTCTTAGTGCTCTGATCACTTCCCTGGGAAGCCTGTTCCAGTGCCCAACCATGCTCTGGGTGAAAAACCTTTCCCTGACATCCATCCTAAATCTCCCCCAACTCAGCTTCATGCTATTTCCTCGAGTCCCATCACTGGTCATGAGAGTGAAGAGATCTGTACCTGGCCCTCTGCTTCCCCTTGTGCGGATGTTGAAGGCCACAGTGAGGTGCCTCAGTCTCGCCTTCTCCAGACTGAACAGACCAACAGACCTCAGCCTCTCCTCATAAAGCTTCCCCTCCAGACCCTTCACCATCATTGCTGCCCTACTTTTGACCCCCTCCAGTAACTTAATACCCTTTTTTTACTGTGGTACCCAAACTAGCCCCCAGCACTCGAGGCGAGGCTGCCCCGGCTCAGAGCAGAGCGGGACAATCCCCTCCCTTGCCCGGCTGGCCATGCTGTACCTGATGCCCCCCAGGACAGGGTTGGCTCTCCTGGCTACCAGGGCTGGCTCATCCAATTTGCCATTGACCAGAACCCCAGGTCCCTTTTCACAGAGCTGCTCTCCAGTTGTTTGTTCTGTGGTTGATGTAGACAGCCAGGGTTGCCCCATCCCAGGTGCAGAATTCAGGACCTACCCTTGTTAAACATCATACACTTGATGATTGTCCATCTCTCTGATTTGCTGAGGTCTCTCTGTAGGGCCTCTCTTCCTTGAGGGGGTCAGCAGCTTTTCCCAATTCAGTGTCATTTACATACTTAGTGTTTCTTCAAGTCCTGTGTCCAAGCTATTTATGGAGATGTAACAGCAATGAACAACAATTCTGTAATGTAACAGCCTTCAAATTTTGTACTGTTTGAAAGCAAAGTGCTGCTGTGGCAGAAAGCAAAGAGAAAGGTTGTGAGTGACTGGCATTTTAAGGGCTGTATTTATTTTTTTTATGTATCTTCCTATAATTTGGACTTATTCTAATTTTCACATCCAGAGAATCTGTCATAATAATGCTGGCTTTATATAGTACAGAAAGACTTATTAGAAGGGCAAATGTGAAGCTCTTTGAATACCTGTAAGTTACACACAAAAAAAGGGTTCCTGTCTCTTTTCAGCTTCTACTCTTCAAAAGCGCAGAGTTCTGTGACGTGGAGGCACTCATACTATAAAAATATCCAGTTCCAAGTATCATGAGACTGTGACTTAGATTAATAGACCACATGTTTGTATTGTCAGCTTGCAAAAGTATGACCCACCCCCCCAAAATATCCAAAAATTAGTGGAGTCATGTACTATTATTAATAAAATATGTTTGTTGGTTTGTTTTCAAAATCCAAAGTCAGAAATACAGGCATTACTGTAACTATACTCTTTTTACAAAAGAATAACAATAATATCTGTCTCTTCCTTCTGATTATACAGGTTAAGAGGTGAGAGAGATGAAGAAGGTAAAACACCACTGTCTTCTACTGATTTGATTTCAGTTATGGTCTTCAGATATTAAACGAAAATATTTGTTAAAGCCAGCTGATGTGTGTTTCTAATACATTACTTTCAGAAGTTGCTTTTTAACTTCCATGAGTATGTTATGTTAGCCCCTGTCCCCTTTTCCACCAACTAAACATCCTTTATAAGGCAGCTGACTAATGAGCTGCTCATTCTGTTTTTCTTTTGCCAAACTTTGAGTTGAAGGGTCCCATATTGCTCCAGTGTGCAGCTGAGATGCACTTAGGGCATGCACTGAAACTAATTTATTTTTAGTCCTTATTTTTTCATTTAAGTTAAAATTCTTAAATTATTTAGGAAACTTAAAAAACAAAATGTGATCAGAGTGTAGAAATATGATAAATTATAATAATAACTGCAAAAAAATTGTGTTCTGTATTTTTTAAAAAGAATGCCATTGAATAAAATTGTCTTTTGGCATTCCAAAAATGCAGCTAGACTGAAGACATCAGAGAATGCAACTGTTGCCAAATTGCTGATTATTTTCTTTCTTACTATGAAGATAGAACAAATAGCTTTAGGTGGCATTTCCACATATTTTAAACAAATATTGTCAATTGTTAGGCTACACGTCTTTAAAGCACTTTCTTCTTTGATTTTCTTGCTGCAGAAAAGCTGCAAAATGTCAGATTCAGAAAATATGGTACACAGAGGTTCCCTGTGCATAGATCAGGAATCTGGATAATGAAAATATTTTTAAGAACTTCCTGCCTTTAGAGAATTTTAGTCTATTTGGTCATTAAACTCAGTGTGGCCAAACCCAATCTTTTCTTTCTGTATTGATTTCCATATATTAGTTTGTTTTAGCAGTTGCTGATTAAAGCAAAGAAGTTCTATTCTCTTTACTTTGTTTTTTTTCCACCTATTTTTTTTTTCCACAGGCATGATATCAGTGTTAATTTTTTATGGTCCCATTCCTCAGTAAATTCAGTTTTAGCTCAGTTTATCTGTTGTCCTTACCACCAATGTTGTTTTTCATTTTTAAGGGTAGGATAGATTTAGTCTGAATAAATTATTTTACAAGATTGGTTAAATGATCAGTAGTAACAACCCAGTTTGTTTTTATCTATCAAAGACCAAGTACTGGAAATCTGAGTCAATCCTGTGTAATTTTCAGTTCTGTTTTTGACTGATCCTGTGTACCTGTGAAGTGAGTGGAACTATTAGATTTGTGTACTTGTCATATCCATGGAGGTAAATAATAAAATCTCAATTCCTTGCTGAACTATGATTTGAAATGGACTAAAAAGAAGTATTTCATAAAGAAGATGAAGAATTAGTTTGAAACTAGTGCCCTACACCAGACTTACTAGGCTTTTGGGTGCTCAGTTCAAATGAAAATTTTTCCTGTGTCTTGCTGAAATAGCCTACAAACTATCACAGGTTATGAGTCCATTTTAAAATAGTGCATAGCTCAGGCTGGAAATAAGAAAAAGAAGAGCACTTGGAAGAGAATATCCCAAAAAGTTCTTTGTTGTTAAATTTAGATAATTTATGAATAGGTTTCTAAACCCAAAGTGTACATAGAGTACATTTTCTTTCTATTTTTTCCCTATATTGATCACTATAGTAGCAGACATTCTCTGCTTCCTAGTTTAAGATCAATGACAGAAAAAATATATGTCTCTCCGCTCATAGTCAAATGCATCTACCTCTTAGTTCTTGACTTTAGAAGAAATATTTCTAGCAGCAGATAAGCATGGTTACTTTTAACCCATTCAATATTTATTCCTTTGTTATTTGAGTATGGCGACATAAATTGAAGTTATATGTTAAATTGATCCATTAAGTAATTTAGTTTAATTATTAAATTTGATTCAATATTTAATTTGGTTTAATAAAACTGGGCTTCCATAAATGTATGCATTTAACTGATATATATTGAGACTGTATAATTTTGAACAGATTAAATATTTAATAGCGAAAACTTATTTGAATTATTCAGTATGGAGACTAAATAACTGATTTACCCTTTCAAAATAGGGAAAATACAAATGGCACATTAGAATAACAACCTATTTCCAACCAAGAATTTGTATAAAACACTTTGAACCCATTGCTGGGTAATTTCCAGACAAACAAACCAATCTTTGCTTAATGGAACCAACCATTGAGAATTTATCAAGAAAGCTCCCAGAGCTGTATTAAATTTAATATAGCTTACAAAACCTAGGCTATTAGAATATGCAGAACACTGTGGTGAATAAATGATTTTAAAAATGGCTGTAACAATATAATTTTCTTATCTCTTTTGTGAGCAGCTGAATGTTCAAAAGATTTGTAGCTAATGGTGATCTAGTATCCTGGGTCAGATTTAAAGTGGAATACTCAGAGTCACAGCTGAATTCCCTAATCAAAACATATATTTTATGTTGATGTTGGATCATGAGGAAATGTCAGAAAATGAGACATATTTTAAGTGAACTTTGACCATCGTCTAATTTCAGGTGTATGTTGTCATGTCAGCTGAAATAAATGAGAAAATACTAGCCAATACTTGCAATTTTTTTACTAAGAATGCATGTATTTATAATCATACAACTGCAGAAGGACTTTTTAAATCAAAGAATGTGCTTCAAAAATCATATCATACAAGGATCTCTCTCCTTAGCTGTCAGCAGGCAAGATCTTCTCTCAGAAACTTATTTGACTGCCCATGAGGACTGCTAGGCAGTATTTGTGATCTTGTTTATGGTATGGCTGTTCAAGGACTTGTACCACTAAAACTGATGGACCAACAGTGTGATGCCTGGACACAGGAAAGCATTGGCAGCATTGTCATGTGGAGACAGCCTTCCTGGAGATGAAAATTCATCCTGATAAGGATTCAGTCATAGAAGAAGAAAAGATACCTAGAAACTAAGAAAAATGCTGAAAGTGGTGCACAATACTCTTATTCCTAAATGCAATCTTAGAAATCTATTTATCTGCCGTATCTACTGTAAATTTGCTTCCTCTTTGGAATTTGTGCTTTCAGGTGTTTTCTCCTTTATCCATGTCCAGTAGTGAAAACAATGGATCCCTTATCTGCAGTGAATTTGCTTCCCCTCAGCACCCTGCTAAGCAAAGCCCTGAGGGTGGCAAGGTCTGACTCCCTGTCAGCCAAGTGTATCCTCTGTACCTGGGCATCACCAGGCTCAGGAAGGGAAGATATGCCCAGGGAGCACTGGGAAAAATCTAGTTCAGTTAAGTAACCACAAACAAGCCTTTGATTCTCAGGGAGATTTTGAAGTAATGAAAAGGACATGATTATGAATATGACCAGATTATTCCCTCCTTTGGTTAAAAATTATGGAAGCAGAGCAAATATTCTTTTGTCTATAAAAAGGTGCTTTCTACATAACCATCAGTTGATTTCTACTATTCATAAAAATAGTAATAATGGTTCTTCAACACACAAAACCAATTAAATCACATGAAATATCACATGAAGTACAGGTGGCCACTATGAATAACTTTGCAGGAATGTAACCTGAGTAACCAAATCAAAATAATAACTACAATGTTATAAGTTAGAAACATCTACTGATAAATCAATGTTCATAGTATTTCATTGTGATTAGAACAGATTCCTCCATACATTTATATAATAACAGAATGAGTTTAGGTAACATTTTTGATGCCCTTCAGAGATTATTCTTGCCTTTAAAGTATTTGAGTTTATAAATAATCAGATATAAAGTTATAAATGGAAGAGTTAAGAAAGAAGATATTTTACTGCTGCTTTAAAATAGCAGCAATTTTTGTTAGCAGAAAATAGCTAGGGAATTTTTCTGGTTTTAGAAATATTTCAGGAATGGATTGCTAAAGGAAAGTGAAAATTTCAGGTTACTCTCATTGTTTTTATTTTTTATGCAGCGGGAAAAGAAATGTTAGCTCTGTCAGATCAAACAGCCTTATAAAAACAACATAAGGATAGATATAATTTTTGAATTAGAATTCAATCAGTCCCTGAAAGAAAACTACTTTCTTCATCTAAGATTCATTTTTCAGATTAGTGTTTGCAATACAATATTGTTTTTAATAATAATGATCAAATGAAATACCTTTCTAATAGAGAAATTTAATAGTTTTATAAGTGCTTGGAGAGTGACAAAGTGGGTTTTCCAAAGTCTAGTAGTTAAGTCTAGTTTCAGTTCCTGAGAAGAAACAAAAATGTTAGTATACTTAGTCTGTCATGTGATTTTTTTTTTTAAAGTTCAGAATTAAAATATCACATCAAATGAAAATATTTACTGTTAGACTTTTTATTTCTGTCATCAAGATAATGAGTAATTACTAGGGTATACAAAATCTGAAAGGTTTCAGTAAGTTTAATTTTTTTCCCTTGATTTGAATTAACATTTATATTAAAAGAATGAAAGCTTTTTGGTAAAGAAAATAATAAGAAGGATAAATTTAAAAATGGTCAAAATTTACCTACAAAGACTTGCCAGAAAGTGTTCAAAACACCATCAGGAGTTATGGACTTCCTCACTCTGCTATGACATGGTAAATAATGCCTACTGTAGCCTTTTCCATGGTGGAACATAACTCAGTGTTATTCAGAACCTTAAACTCCACTAAAAAAACTTGAAGCTTTTTTCACTGCTTGCACTGAAGAGGAGTGTTGTAGAATTAAGATACTTGTATGATGTCACATCCCTTTCCAGCATGCCTAATCAAAGTTTTGGATGTTCGACAAATCCTAATCCACACAGTAGCCTCTGGGAGTCCCTAAGTGTTTGCATTGTGATGTGAAAAGTACTGTCCTAGGCCAAATTTTCAAACACTTCCCAGGAACCCTAAAGCAACAGAAATGGATATGAGAGAAGAGGGAAGAAAGCGCAGTATGATATGTAGGCTGTGCTAATTTCATTTTGCGAGTCATTCGCAATTTCATGCCTTCACTGAATTTCAAATTTTGTCAAATCACAAACCTGCAGTTAAGACCAGCAGTTATGTGTTTCAGTTGGGACAACCCAAAACAGATGAAAAATGGTATTGGCTAAGATAGTGTGTAGAAAAGTGATTTCTACCCTTGCATTGATTAGAACCGCCATGCAGAGCGCCTCAGCGTGAACTATCAATATAAGTAGGGGTTAGTCACTGAGCACACAGGGCATGTCATATGAAGATTGAGAGGGACTAAGCATCTCCTACCTGCTAGGATAGCCTTTCTTATCTCAACAATCAACAGGAAAATGTAGGAAAAATGAAGGGGGGGAAAGAAAAATGAAGGGAAGAAACCCACAAGAAGTCTATAAGAACAGATCTCTCTTTTTGATGGAATTCTTCCGTTTAAGTTTTGTAAACATCTGTGCCAGATTTTGTATGATCCACACTCCTGATCATCACATGTGTGCCCATGTGCACACACACACACACACACACACACACACACACACATATATTAAAAACATACAGTATGAGGGGAAAAGTTCTGTGGAGAAAACCACATCACTAATTCTGGGTGACACTCATGTTCAGTGTATGACATTGTGCTGGCAGCATGCTGAAACTGTCATTAATGAAAAATTATTTAACTTTTATATTAACTTCATAAAGAAGTATCTTTACACAAAGAAATAGGCCAACATATCAACGTTAGTGTTCCATTAGTTTAATTCTTTGCCAATGGATCAATTCAATTTATGACAAAAAAAAAGTATTTAACTGTCCAGTTTTGTTTGTCTTAAATCTATAAAAACTTGAAATACAGTCTCCTTGACAAATGAGGTTACTAGAAACTAAATAGAAAATCTTATTTGCCACCACAGTGGTGACATGAAGAATTGCAGCCTTTAGCTCAGGGCTACTAAGCTCTTAATAATGAGAGAAAGGTACTCCATCTTCACTTATAGCCACAATTACAATGAACAAAAATAGCTGCCAAGGCTTCTGCAAAAAATATTCATGACAGTGTGAAAAATATTGATTTTAAAAGCCAAGAAATGAAATATCTTCTAAAGTGTTCCATTCAATGCAGTTATTATTTTCCAGAAGAAACTGAGGAAAACATAAAACATTTTGCTGAAATCCTATATTAAAAATAAATCCTCCCAGAAACAGCATAAACAAGCAATCCCAAGCTCTTCATAAATTAATGCAGCTATTGAGTGATCAGGTCACAAGCAAAATGTGACCTGATCACATTCCCTGACCTGGAATTATTTTTGAGTATTGAACCTTCATCCATTCTTCTCTGTTTTTTCTTCTACTCTAAATAAATTTGAGAGAAACATCTATGTATATGTGAACCCCAGGAATGCCATTGCACAGCCTGTTGCTGTGAGCTGCTCAGTGTGTCCTGCAGTGGCACTGCATGCTGATTCTGAGCTCTTACAGTCACTGCACAGTGGATTTGCAATGAACTTCTGAGCCATTATACCTGTCAGAGCAGATGGCAGAGCCCACTGCTCTGAGTCTCCATGCACATTTTAACATTGCTTTCTCTTCTTCCCACATTAACGCAGTATGACTTGTTTGGTACAAAAAATAATGGGTTAATTTTGAACAGAATACAACATTCATTGCCAAATGGAAAAGATATAGGTTGGGGAAACACGCTATATAATATCAGTTATTACAAATCCTTTTTGCTTTCCTAACCACACTTTTAAAATTTAACTTTAATAGTGGTAAGAATTTTTGAAGATGCCTAGGTACCTCATTTCCTCTGAAATCACTGGAAGATAATAAATATCTTTAACAATCTAAGTTTAGAGCATAAGCCTTCATTTTAAAGAGACTTCACAGCCAAATATTAAAATCATTTAAGTAGGGAGTGTAAAGATGTAGACAGGTAACCTAATGAGATTTTCAGAGTGACTAACTCCCAGTGAAATCAATCTAGCCTAAGTCCCTTTGGCTTTCAGTAGGATTAATGATACTCTGGAAGTAAAATTATTTTGGAAATGAGACTTCTATAGTGTCAAAAATCTTACTGGTGCTCCCTAAACTATAGTGCTACTGTTTTAGTGTGTGGTTTTTAGCCTTGATATATATTTGATATATATTGTTATTTGATATCTTCTTACCCACACAAGCTAGATACAGTTGTAGTTATCTGGAAGGTATACATCCCTGAACCAAATGACATCAGGGCTGGGTTCTCAAGAAACCAAGAGTATTGCATGTACTACCTGTTGAGTTTTCAGGTTAGGAAAATGATCAGTGGCATTCATATCTTCCTTCCACAGAGAGTATCTGAGTACATTTAATTCAGTAATGTGTCCTAGCAAACTAGAGGATCACTAACATACTCTTTGATGATCAGGTACTTGTACATGGCAGAACAACAGGAACTGACAGTAGTTTAGAAATCACTGTATTCTGGCAATTAAAATTACGTGTTAGGGTGCGACAGTGTCACCCACCGGTGACACCCAACCCTTTTTTTCTTTCCTCCTGACTGGAGTAGATTTACCGTAAGGAACGCAAAACGGGGGTGTCTAAGTGACATCTCTTATGTATGATGATGGCTATCATGTCATGCTATTTCTGAATGGCGCATGTATCTCTCATATTCCAAGCTCTGCTTACAGTTGCCTTGAGGAAATGTGAGTGGGATTGATTTTACATGACCTGAAATTCACCACATTTGACTTGATCATACGCGTTTATATTTATTTATGTATGTACATAGATATGTATTAATACATACACATTAAAAACTGTTGAGGCAAATAATGGTTTAATAACTTCATAGTGCACTAGGTAAGTGATAGAAATTCAAGTTAAAGGTAGTGTTAACTCCCCATTTCTCTTCACCCTGTAACCTCCTGGCATCCACAACAGAGTAAGCTTATGGAACCACACAATCATAGAATCATAGATTTTATTTAGGTTAGAGAAGGCCTTTAAATCAACTTTTAGCCCAATGTTGCCAAGTCCACTACTAAACCATATCCCTAAGTGCTACATCTACATATACATTAAGCAGCCCCAGAGATACTGACTCTATCACTTCCCTGGGCAGTCTATTCTGATGCTTGAAAAGACTCTTGGTGGGGAATTTTTTCCTTATTTCCAGTCTAATCATTTCCTGGTGAAACTTGAGGCTGTTTCTTCTTGTCCTGTTACCTGTTTTCTGGGAGAAGAGGCAGACCTCCTTCTGCCTAAAACCTCCTTTCAGGCAGCTGTAGAGAGTGATAAGGTCCCCCCAAGTCTCCTTTTCTCCAGGCTAAACAATCCCAACTCCCTCAGTCACTCCCTGACAGACCTGTGCTCCAGAACCTTCACCAGCTTCATTGCCCTTCTCTGGACTCACCCCAGCACCCCAATGTCCTTCTTTCAATGAGGGGCCCAGGACTGATCACAGGATTTGAGGTGCAGCCTCACCAGTGCCGAGTACAGGGTACAGTCATTGCCCTGCTCCTGCTGGCCACACCATTGCTGATACAGCCCAGGGTGCCACCTCGGCTCATGTTCATGCAGTTGTTGACCTAAAGCCCCAATGTCCTTTCCTGCCAGGCAGTTTCCATCCACTCTTCCCCAGCCCGTAGCATTGCATGGGGTTGGTTGTTGTGACTCAAGAGCAGCACCCAACCCTTCGCTTTAAGGAACCTCAAACTGGTGGTTGTCCTGAGCCCTCTGTAGAGACCTCCTGCCCTCCAGGAGATCAGCACTCCTGTGCAACTTGGTGGCACATGAATATTCATGCTAGCAGAACTAGGTACATATTCCTTTTCCTTCAATATTAGATCCATGTATATAAATCAAAAACTATAAGTGATAAAGAACCACCTTAAGCACATTGTTGTTAAAGTGTTCGTTTTTTTCCCCATCAGTTCCAACTGACACTAGGAAAAGGCTTTAGGCAGCGTTTGTTTGTCTGCTTGCATATTTTTTTTTTCTCCCCAGACAAATGTTTAATAGGAATTGAATTCTGTCCTAAAGAAAAGTCTGGTATGAAGCATGCATACAAAAAGCCTAGGACAAGAATGGCATATAGGCTGTGCACAGCACTTCTGCCACAGAGTGGGCTTTATTTTTGTACATTGCCAGGCAAACCTTGAAATATATTTTTTGTAATCTAATGACTTTTGTATTAACACCATTACCATATGACTATGTATCAGGACAAAGACACGGGCAGACACTCTAGAGACAATAGAAAGTTAATGGGCCTTATCTTTAATTCATATCAAATACTGTAGCCTCACCAAAATCAATACAGTACTGGCTTATGCCAACTGTGGGTCTGGTGCCAGGACTGAGCCTTTGGAATGTGGTGTGTGATTCAATGTAAGGAACTGCACTGCTGGAAGCAGAAAGCTTCACCTTGAATTTTTGTATTCAGTATGGTAGATATGCATATGTAAACTTTTGAACTCAGCAGGATATGTGGAATGCAAGGGTTACAGAACAGACCTTTAAGATATTACGCCTTTCTTTGCGGTTGGACCCAAATCCTATTTCTACTGAAGCCAGAGAAGGTTTCTAGCAAAGCATTTTCACCACTTTATCTTCAGTTTTACAAGTCTTTGTGTTTTATTGGCTGTTCCTTAACCTTCAGATCCTATGATTACTTCTCATCCTCAACATCTATTTAAAACCAGAATGTTTTAATTTCTCATTTTGCCCCTAAAGACTTGAGTCTATAAAAGCAAGCAAATATAATCCCTTTAAAAAAACCTTCATGATTTTAGGCTGAGTTCAGGAGCTGGGAAGCTTAAATCATGATTTTGTCATTATTTTGGATTGCCATGTTCTTTCAATCTGATCCACTTAAGTGACAAATAGCACATTGAATACAGCTGCACTAGGAGGATCCAGAAGGTTTTGCCTTTCAACTGCACATCACTGGGCTTCCTGATGTACCTGAGCTTTTTACTTTTAAAGAGAGCTGGAGGGTTAATTCACACTTCTCACACAGCAGTTGTGTCTGCCATCCCAGTAATGTGTGGGAAAAGAAGAATACCCCTCTGATGAATATTCATGCCTGATGAATAGTTTTAACATTTCCACAGCTGGACTCTGGCTGAGCAATCTCAGCAGCAGTCAGAAAGTAATATATGTGAAATGAAGCTATTATCAGGCTTATTTTCTAAATCAAATTGCCAGCTGAATGCTGATCGCTATGGATCAGATGCTGTAGCCTGCAGGAAGTAGGGTCATACTGCACGAGAAAGCACATGTAGGTGTGAGACTTTTTTACATACAGTGATTCTGCCTATACAAACAATTCTGTTCATGTCAATAACATAATGCAAACACCTGTGAACAATGTCTTCAGACTGTTGCAAACAACAGGGTCCATGCCAATGAAACATCAGCATCTACAAGCAGGAAAGAGGATGTGTTCTATCCAAGTACATTTTGTTTGTAGTAGATCAATTATAGCAACTGAATCAATTATTTTCCATTCAGTATGTTGGATTAGGAAAAAAACTCATTTTTTTGTTTTGTTTTGTATTGTTGGAAAGGAACAACTGCTGTTATTAGATCTACAATCACTCTAGACATTAATACCAGTCAACAGACAGGACTTATCTGAAATTGCTTGTATTGATAGCAAAGTTTACAGGGAGTAGTAAGAAATACAGATATCAAACTAAAAAGAGAGAAAGAGATGTACAAAAATAAAGGAAAGGTTTAGGTGAAAAAATCTATAGAGTATTCATCCATAATTAAGTCTTCCATAATCTGTACTTCCTCATCTACTCCTTCAGATGAGAAGGAACTTTTTACCGTAACAGCAAGGACAGGGTTCATCAAAGGGAACTGGTGTAATGAGATTATTATATTCATCATTTACATAAAGACAGATAAGTTTTTCTTCCCGACTTAAATTAAAACAAAACAAAACAAAAAAACATCCAGACAAAAAAACCACAAACAAACAAACAATCCCCAATAAAAGCAGTAAAAAGCTATTATCCAATTTGAAGTCACTACTACTTTTATAAATAAGACCAAAAGTGGATAAAGAAGTAAAAAAAATATATGCATTTGAATGATTCCCAAATATTCTAATAGCCTTACCTGATTTACTCAGTTGATGGATAATTTCAAGGTCTTCAAGAAAAATAATAAAGTTTTTATCATGCTGATATTTGTCTGCCAAATAATGTTGTGGTGTAAGGCAGGCCTGCAGTTTGTTTTGGCTGTGTGCGTTGCTCAGAATAGGAGTATTCACATGAAGTCTGTCCTGTGCAATTTTCAGATTGAGTATCACTTTAGAAGGAATAATAATAACTATTATAATTACAATTATGATAATGAAATATCCCAACTGCAGAATGTTAATGGGGGAACTTAGACACAGGGAAACCTTTACTAACCAAAATGGACACCCATTCCTAACTTATTTTCTTTTTGTGTTCCCATGTTTCTTCCCTCTTTGTTCTTGTTTTTCTCCTTCTGCAACATTAATCTCATTTTAAGCACTGTACTGTTCATTATGAAACAGTATTTGAAGACTGTTGGAAAGCACAGGACAGGAGCAAGTTACAGGCAACAGTTGTATGTCTTTGTGTATGTCTTTGTGTTCCTATTCTTTAGATAACAATGTTTCTAATATTCTTTTAGGTGCTTAATGAATTGGTTTCATGAGCTGATACATGCTGAAAGTTTCTGAAAGTAAATAAAAACCCCTCAAATTTTACTTTTAACAAAAAAAGCTGTTATCCTAAATTTAACTCTGGGATCTCTTCTATGGGTTGTCTTAAAAAAATAATCTCTTTCAGTTTTTATTTCTGATGTTGATATTGTTACCTTTTTAGCCAGAAAGATTTAATTGAAGGAATAAACTATCAATCTGTAAAGAGATGAAGAATGAGGGTCACAACCTTTTTGTGTTATCTCTATATTGCTCTAAGCCTCAAACTAGCTTCTGGGATAAAGCCTGTTTCTGAAAAATGTCTTTCCACTGATCTTTTATTTGCTGCCCTTATAATGAGATTTTTTCATGATTTTGCAAGCAGCTAATGAACAGAAACTATACCATGTGAGAATAAGAGAGTTTTCTTCAGTATTACTGCAGACATAAGAATTTCTGGAGTAGAGATACTCAAAGAAACCTTTTGCTACATTTTATATTGAAGTCCTAAGAGATTATTAGATGTCTGCCTTATAGATAGGGTAATTATCAAAGTGGCAAGTTAAGGTAGGACAGGATGTGGGTTGCAAAGAGAGGCAAATATAATGACATTTTTCAGAAAGCAGGGCTGCAGTGGTGAGACATTAAAAAAACACTCAAAAGGAAGAAGGCTGAATCAAGAAGGAGGAAGAGCCCCAGAAATGCCAAAGGCATTCCAGTATGGGTGAATCTTACAGTGTTTAAATAATAGATGTCTATGGGAACATCTTTAATTTGGACATAGGAGAAGGTGGCTGATATCTTTGCTATAAAAGCTGCAATGCCCTTCATTTCTTATCCTGGGGGCATAAGTACACGGCAGAGGAATTTCTGAATTTCGTGTTATAAGCAAGAATCATTGTTTAAAACAGATACCAAGGGATCTAAAATGCCTTTACTGGCTACATTTAGCAAGTGAAAAAACACTGCTGAAGTCTGTCCAAAGCTGCTAGAGACAGATGAACAAAGAAATAAATGTTTGCAACCTCTATTTTGCATGTGCCTTTTTTTGGCAGTGCTCAGGCTCTCCATTACTCTCATCTTAGTGAAAAAAAACAAACAAAAAAACAAAACCCAAACCCAAACCCAAAACAAACAAACAAACAACAACAACAACAACAACAACAACAACAACAACAANACAAAAACAAAACCCCCCCAAACCCAAAACCTACTATCACAGTTGTCCCATAGTGGTCTGGGCTCATCTGTGAAGCTGACCCTGGAGTTTAGTGTTCCATCACATGTAGGCTTGTTGAAAGTTGCTTATTGCAGTTTGTTTCCTCAATGTGAGATAACAGTATGGAATTGTTAGGTTTTAGAGATTCTCTGGAATTAATTCTGATGCTAAAGATACATAAAGCTATTAAAATGGGCATTCCTGTACTAGAAATTCAATAATGTTTTTGCAAGGGATGGTCAAACAGTGTAGCACTTTTGGCCTTTCCATAGCCATTTTTCTGACTTTGTAGTTCTTGGATTCCCACGTTCATCTTTACTTCTTCCCAGCATTGGAACATCCTCCCAATTATCATCCTAGGGGAAGACTATCAGAAAATTCCATTAAATTAGATTGTCTTATTTGTTTTCTTAAATATTCTCAGATTATTTTGTTTTATTATTTTCACCTGAATCAGTGAATGTTTAGGATAATGGACTTGACATAATATCAGTGTCTCAGAAATTCCTATTTGTTGAATTAGTAAAATAAGACATTACAACATACAATTGCATTGCCAAAGCTTATTAAAATCCTCTCCACATATAGGTGGATTCATAGATGTGTTTTAACTTTTGAAATCATTAATTTTCTTTTGGTATTTTTTTTTCTTTAAATACTACATTTTTTTTCAGTAGCTAAATATATATAACCTTTTGTTCCTCATAGAAATCAAGACTGAAATTGTCAATGGCTTATTAAACTTAGAATTCTTACAGCACTTAAAAGTATTTAATAAAATTCAGGTTCTTATTTCTATTTTTCACAATTTTTAAACCTAAGTAGTTTGTGGTTTTTTTTATAAAAACTGTTATGAAAACTTGCAACTAAATTAATGCAACATGGTATTGATAGATACTGTCCGTAAGGCATTTTGAAGTTTGTATAGCCTCAGGGATTTTTTTTGTTAAAATTAAGTCCGACTGTAAAGATTTCTAAGGTTTGTGTAAACAGCTACCTAATGCCTGGTGAAGGTTCTTATGTTTTGAAAAGCAGGAAAAAACCCAACCCATTACAGATTTACATGGCTGAGCCTCATTTTTCTCTGTGAAATTCTCTGTTTATGACTTTAGAATCTGACCTGAGATTTTTTTTTTCTGCTTGGAAGTGTTAATTACATATATCCTAAGTTGTAAGGTGAAAAGATGCAAAAGATGAGTGACCTTACTAATGATTCAATAGTTTCAGGACACAAAAGATCATCTAATATGATCTCAAAATGTATTTTTCTCAAAATATTGCTCAAAATACCCCAAATATTTTAATCTGACTGGAGTGTATCACCAGACAAACAGATGAGGGAGAAGTTCTGTAATTAAATAGTGCTTCTGAATGTATTTGGGCAAGAGGGAAATGCCCAAGTGACCCCATCTACCAAGCATCAATAATTTTTTACAATATTTGATGAAGATTTCTCATTTACTGGTCTAATTTCCCTGGATAGTTTGGGTTTTTTCTTTGATTGATTGTGATCTCTTTGCTTTCAGATTACGTATGTGTTGTAGGAAGAACTCTTCCTATTCTGGAATCATGAGGCTAGTAAAAGATGTCAGATAATAGCCAGTCCTTAGAATTATTCACTTAGAAGTCCCAGATCCAGTGACATTTATGGAACAACATAGATACTTAGAACTAGTATGTAGAAAGAAGAATGTAAAAAAAAAAAAAAA
>VXBR01005529.1:50891-217294 GCA_013400215.1 Cisticola juncidis
AAAAAAAAAAAAAAGAGATCTGGAAGCCACAAGTCAAAAGTTTAGTCCTACTCATTTAGTCCTACTCATATCTGACTAAGCTTGTACTGAATGGTATTTTGGAGTTCAGAAAAAGTTTTCATATTTTGTAGTAGCAGAATCTGAGCCTAAGACTTCAGGTAAAGGATGAAAACACTACATGAAATGGATGTAATTACAAAAAAGAACAGATGCTGAAGTCTGCTATTTTATTTTTCCCACCTTCATCAATATCATGTATGCTAAATATACACGCATGCTTTTCTCCTAACACTCACAAGATTATTTGCTGCAGTTGTGCCTAGAAGCCTCAACAAAAAACAAAGTTTCATTGTGCCACCTGCTGCATGAAATTGCTGGGGAGACTATCTGACCTGTAAGAACTCCCTGTGAATAGATAAGGCAAAAGAGAAACAACAGGACCTGCACAAATTCAGAGGAATGGACAGTGGGCAAGAGGCTCCACCACTGCACACAGAGTTAGTCTTGGGATGATCTAGCTCTGTGGCCTACATGATGGCTTCATGACAAGAAGCTTTTCAAGCAGCTGTAGTGTCTATTCACACTTAGCCACTTTTACATATAGAAGACCTAAAACAAACTAATAATTAAAATTTTAAAAAAGGGTGCAAAGCAAATACAAGAGCATACCATTTGTCATGCTTTGTTTTCAGTGTCACACCAGCAAATGTGCTGTATCCATTAACCTTTTTGAAAAGAGCAGAAGGTAAGCTAGTTAGCATTTGACAACTTTACTGAATCTATTGACTTCTAATGAAAAATTCACCACTACAAGATATTTTCTTATATCTGTCTAGCTCATACAGTTTGTCACTGAGACAGCCCTTAAAATCCCTGTTTTACTCTCCTAGCTTCCCGTATTTCTTTAGCAAACACAACTGGACATTATCATGATGATTTATTTACTACATGAGCTTTAATTTGTTCGCTTCAAGTTCACTCCATGTGGAAGATGACTTTCAAGTCGTTAGCTGATAGCATATGCTGTACAAAACACACACATTTGGTTGCTTAGTCCTATCCAGGAGCTGACTGGGCCCCTGTCAGGCTGCTGGATGCAATGAACACTCTCTGTGTGGAAAGGTTAATGGGTACAACATGTCCTTCTTGCACCTTGGAGAGCATACAGCACGTTCTCAAAATTACAGGAAGATTAAAAACAGTGATGGTCTCATTGAATGCCTGTGTGAGGATGCAGGTGCTCTAATGATCAGTTTGTGGTTTATTCTCAAAGAGAAGAGTGTTGAGAGCAATTCCCTCTCCACAGTGTAATCAATCATTGGACTAGTGTATAATTAATATGCCAGTTATATCACATAGAAATTTTCCTTTTCAGAAAATTTAACTGTATTTCCAAGGTAGGTCAATAGTCTTTGTGTCTACATGATAGACTTTATCATAGATTTTATCTATGATAAGGAAAAGTTTAAAAAATATAAAATAAAGAATTACTACTACCCCCTCCCCAAGAATAAAAACCCATACAATTTAAGGTAACAACAACTTTGGTTTCTTCTTAATTTCAAGCATACAAATGGATCTATTTGTTTTATATTGTGATATTAATTATCGTAGATTTAAAGGATAAAGCTTTGGGAAATGGAAAAATTTTACTCCATGACAAGATAAATTTTACTTTATTCCAGCTCTGTGGAGGAACACCTGGCAGGACTTGAATATCCAAGATGAGTACAAAAATTATGTATATGTAGAAAGCAAGATGAAAAACAGTGAAAGAAGAGAATCTGCACAGTATAAGTACTTTCTGAAGTTCCCTAGGAAATCTGAATTATAGCTAGTCTGCTTGGAAACACATATAATAGAGTCTTTTAAAGAGCAGACCTAGTCAAAGTATGCAAAAAAGCCAGAGGTCTTAAATGCAAAAGTAGAACATGTTTCATGATATGTGTGATCTGCAGGTCAGAGACAAGTGATGTACTACAAGCCAAGACCACTTGATTAAGAGTACAAAAATCCTCAAGGAATGAAATTCTAAAATAACATGTACCTACATGATCTCATGAGAAAGCTCTTAAAGACATTTCTTTTTTTTTTTTTTCAATTAGTTTTGGAGGGTGTGGGAGCTTGTTCTCTCTCATCTGTCTCTGTTTTTCACAAACATAACATGTCAGAGCCAAAAACAAAAGTCAGTAGGTCAGTAATGCCATCACTTTATGTTTGTTAAGTCTACACTAATCAGAGATCTATATATAAAGCAATGGAATGCTTTCTGTATTTCTATACCATTTTTCCTCAGCTTAAAGAAAAAAAGAGTGTAGGAAGGTTTTTTGTGCTCAGATACACCAAGAAATAAAAAAAAAATAAACCCATTCTTTGTTTAAATACAAATCGTAACTGGACAATGGATATGAAGGGAGCAAGGATTTATTTTGCTTTTCTGCGGTTTTCAGAACTGATACACAGCTTGTATAGTAGTACTACACACTTTGTCCTGTGCTGCTAATAATGGCATTCCTCATCCATATTATCATGATGTGGATATTTTGTGTTGACACTTTTGTTGAACTGAAGTTTTTAATTCTCAGTATCAACAAACCTTCTACTGAAGTCAAATGCAATATCAGGACAGATTCTTGAGATATATGCCTTGTAGGAGGTAGTCAGACAATCATTATGTTTAATATATACTGCTGAAAAGTTAAATATTTGCTATGGGGATTGCATTTGTGTTTTTTGTAGATGGCATACAACATATTTGCCATTCATACAATTCATACATGTACCAGTATGACAGTGCCAAGCATGGTAAGATCACATCACCATGAAGGACATTGTAGAGTGTCCTTAGAATCTGGAAGGCTTGCTTGCAATTAATCTGGATTTCTACATCTTACTTGGAACAAATATGGCATATTTCTGATTTCTGAATCTTCTTTTTAAACTTTCTGTAATTACAATAACATATAGTTTTAGTGACTCATATATGTTAAATTGTGTATTATTCCATTTCTAATGTTCACACTATTTTTTATATTATCAGGCCATAGGTTTATATCTCATTAAAACAGTTAAGTTCAAACACCAGATTTGCAGCAGTAGCTGCTGGTAGCACCTCATATCTCTGTTTCCTTGTGAAATTCTGTCTCATCCTAACAGACTCCAAAGATGGGCTGGTTATTTCTTCTTGCCTTGGTTAGCTCTGAGCTTGGCAACAACCAGTAAAGAATACTACAGCTTTTTTTTTCAGCAGTGTGACAAATGACAGATATATCTTTTCTCTCTTCAGATCCCTAACCAACATTGCAGTTCAGGATTTAAAATATCTACAGCTCCAACTGGAACAAAAAAAGCAAAGGTCATGATGTACAAATCTGCTTTATTGATGCAGCAGCTAGGGCAAAGAGGGTAGCTCTTTGGCAAGCAAAACTTTCCTGGCTTTTTATAGCAGAATATGGTCCCCAAATAACCGTGGGGTCATCACATAGCTTATCATTTGCAGCACATGCAAGGCATGTTTCTCTGACCCTTATTTTTTGATATGTCCTAGACATATGTCTATGTGAAATAGGAAGGAGGGAGGAGATAAAAAAGTGAAAAGCAATCCAGGCACCTAAAACTCATCTGGCAAGAGAAAACTACTGCCAAACAAGCACATGATGAGCTTAATGAGCTATTAGGGATTTCTAACAGTACCTATATACCTGTAATATAAAAAAATAAATTAAGATGCACAGTAGAATTTAGTTTTTGAGTTTATTTTTTGCAATATGTAGACCCTAGAGAAACAAAAGCAGCTAATATTTGGTTTCTATTAGTTTCTATTGGTTTTCTATTCTTCTATTTTTGAGAATAAGTCCAACATAACTTATTTGTGTTGAGCAGGCCAATTGGTTTTCCATGTGGATATTTCATTTACATAAAAAAAAAATAAGTAAAAGTTACTTGGCTCGAGTAACTGAAAAGTCCTTCTGAAAGTCCTGAGTAACAGGACAAAACTTCTATATATTTAATAAATAAGAAAAGTTTTAATCTTTAAGTTGGGATTGATTTAGTTGTGTTGAAGATACTACTTCCTTCTCCTTTTTCTTTGTGTTACAGGTATCTTCATGAAACACAAAGCTCAAACTCACAAAAGGATGCAGAGACAGCACTTTCGAGCATCGTGGTTTTTGTGTTCACTGCCCAGGGCTCAGATCCAGATATGGTAGATGCAAAAGGCAGTCAGATCCCAGGAGCTGCAATCCACTTACACAGCAAGCATGTAGACATATCAGATAAAAGCAGCAAGAGGCCATGAACCTCAATCTCTACTTCATCAGGTTCAGAGATATGTCTCTGACACAGAATTCACAATGCAAAATATTTCATTAGATAGCACCCAAAATATTTGGTTAGATAAAAGCATCTTACACAGACAAGAGAGGTTTAAAATTTTCCTCAGGCTGGAGCAGTACAGCTCCTAAAGTCAGGCACTGAGGCATGTCCTACGTGGCAGTCAAAGAAACAGGAGGAAACAGAAATCTTCTGTGTTGATGTCTGAAGATGGGTATTCTGAATTGATTGTAAAAATCTTGATGTCAAAGAAAGAGAAGACAAGACAAGGAAGAGAGCTCCAGGACGTTTTCACACAAGGGTCACTCAAGGATGCTGTTTCTTGTTGCTGACCTTAAAACTTTGCTGAAAACATGATGCCAGGAGCACCGTAAGTTCAGGGAGATATTATCTCAGGTGGCTGATGGGCATATGTCACTCCTTTCACTTGCATTGTTTGGTTTGGGGCTTTTTTCCTAAATCAATGCTTGAAAGAAATGTTACCAATCATAAACTGAACCCTAGGGAAGTTTCATCCATCTATTAATAGGCACTTATTCAACAGAAGTAGCATGAGGTAAAAGTTACCTATTTTCATCCTGAACTCTCACAAGCCTTGACAGTTTAACCTTGAATGGATATTTTAAAATGCATGTTCATCTTCTCCTTAGAAATTTTACTGGCCATGACACAAGCTTCAGTATTACAACTGGTCTGCCGTAATTAGGAAAGAGATATCAAAATTCTAAGACAGGAACACCTGAGGTAGCATATTAAATATTTATTCAGAGCAACACATTAAGCACAATAATGTAGACAGTGAGTTATTCTAATTAGATGTCCACAATAACCAGCTTTTCAAATCTGAACATTAAGCACTTCATGTGGCACAAGGAATACATTTATGAGGAAAATAAGGGGGCTTTTCTTTCAGGGAAAGATTGAGAAAATTAATTTTCCCCTATTTCCCTTGGTAAACAATCCAATTTAACTGAGATCAAGGCACAGCACCTTGCCAATTTGGGATAGTAAACCTTGTTCATGTGCCATGACATGTTACTTTTTATTTTGGTAAGTGTTGAGCAATTGATAAGTATCAGCCATTAGAGTTCACCGTCTTCTATCAAGTTACTTTACATTCTAGATACACAGACGTTACTTCTACCTCCTATAGTATTACTCATGACAACAAATATATTCAATACATTCTGATATTTTTTTCTTTTCATATTCAGGCACTTATGGTTCTTATTACCTTCTGCAGATCTACAATGTTTCTCTGTACCCAGAGAAGATAAAAAGATAAGGTTTTAAAGAGAACTCAAAACCATTAATGAAAAGTCTGACAGTTCATTTTCAGGGCATCTCCATATAAACTACTCTGCGCAGTGCCCTTTAATGTGTGTACCTCTTTTGTGTTGTAAGTCTTGATTGTGAAGAGAAATTTGGCTGGGTTTTCAATACATTTTGGGAAAGAGTTCAGAAGTCCCTTGTGCAGTTTGCATCTTTAACCAATAAGCTCAACCTTAATGATAAAATATTTTCAAATTATTTTTCTTTACTTTTCTAGATAAAGGCATAGAGGAGTTTAATTAATGTTCAATATGTTCCTTCAGAATATTTCAAAAAAAGACAGAACATTTTCGAAGTGCGTTTTACAAATCATGTATTTTACAAGAAGAAATATCATCATTCCTCACTTCCCCAGTGCACCCACAAACTAGACCCTAAATTGTGGAGTGTGTTCTCATGAGAAATGATAGTTTTTTTAAATGATACAAGTATAGTACAATGCATGACAGAAGAAGTGGACACTTCCTATGTGCACTTTACTGAGGCCCCAAGTGTCCGAACCTTCAGGATGTTGTTTCTACTGCCAAGGAACTGAGCACAGCCTGACCATGGTGTGTGAGCTTATTATGGCTCAACATGACTGGAGAGTTAACTTTTACTTGTAGAAAAGACACTTGTACTTTACTTGTACTTTACTTCCTTCTAAAGCTAAAATTGCAATTCACACGCACACATCCACAAAATATTCTTACTATAATGCCACTTCTTATTTCAAAAAATAAAAGAAGAAAATGTTAAATTGAGATTTTTTCCCCTTTATTTTCCCCATTTTCTTGTAGATTGATACTTACCTAATCATCACATAATAATTTCATGCATGTAAGTTCCATGATAGTTTTTTTCATACATGCACATTTACAAAAACAACTAAGCTGGAGAAAAGAAACATATGCAACTTTATAGTATTTTTTTATTGCATAATAAGCAGAAAAGCTTTTTTTTTTTTTTCTATTGCCCTTTAGGATCCCATTCTCCTTTCCCAGAAATACGAGCCCTTGTGTCAGCATCCAAGAGAGGAAAAGAAATAACCTACTGGGACAGAGACATTCTGTCATTCAACACTACATATCTACATTAATCTGGTTTTAATTTGCTTATTGTTCAGTCTGAGCACTGAAGATCCTCAATTTTTCTCTGAAGGAATTCCAAATATGGTCAAAAGTCAAATGGAAAAAGTAACAAAGAATGTAGGTCATGGAAAATTTTTAACTGTCAAATTTCTGTCATCTGTGAAATCAAAATATATCATAGAACCACAGCATAAATACATTGATTATTTTGTGCTTCATTTGCTTCTTCTGTGCTCCTTTATCCTTAAATTAGAAGCTAGATGCTAAAAATTTCATTGGAAACTTAAGGACTAGTCTTTGCTGTGTGAGGAAGTTTCTGAATAAGACATCAAGTTTCTAGCCATCAGAGGATAATTTATTGATACTTGTCAAAAGGAAGTATCAGCCTAACAGAAATCAAGACAAAAGGAATGCCTGATGAATTTCCTTTGAAGTGCCTTTTATAAAAGTCCTTGGTAATACATATTGATGAACTCCAAATTGTCTTGCCTGAAGGGAAAAGAAAGTAGACTGCTTTACACTGTCTTATAAATATTCATCAAAAGAACAAGACTTATGTTTCCAGGCGTGAGGTGAATGATTACGGTTGTATGATTGCCTTGGAATCTGGATAATTAGTAAAACAGCCTATGACAGTGAGAGAATTTTAAACTGGGTATCTTGCCATCAGTCCTTTTGGATTTAAAGACAGTGCCTGCTATTTGGAAAGGAAGCAAATTTAGAGGTTGATGGATAGATGTAATTAAGCTCTTCATTAGTTTCATCTACTGTTTGTTTGCCTGTTTGTTTAGCCAAAAATTGAAGGCAAAGTTGTGAAGCATGTCTGTATTCTGACTGGAATGAAACTACAGCATCTGCACTGTGGGTGTTTTACTGGATCAAGCTAGTGGAAAGGGCTCTTTAATTAAAAGACAGGAAAATGCAAGGAAAAATAAAGACTGGTGCGGTTGATGTTTCAGTAGGTCTTTTGCAGAAATCTGAAGACTAATGTCTTACTCATTTAGCTCAGCTCAATCTTGATTGTTTCATAGCATAACAAAAAGTCAACAATTTACCTTTCATGCTTATTTAGTGCATGTGATAAGGATATAAATTGTGTGGGAAAGATTTACTGACAGTCATTTGGGAAAAAAATATGCTTGTGCTCAGTGATCTGTGAATTTTTATCTGTTTCTGAAACTGTCTGCAGCTTTCTATTGACCCTTGTAACAAGCAGCTTGCCTTCTCCCAAAAAAATGCCATACTCAGGAAACATTATCCTGTACCGTGCTTAGCACTTGAATGCAATTAGGCAAATATAATATCCTCTTTGAAGGGAAATAGTTGCTCAGTTTAAGTAACTGAAACTAATTATCTCTGTTGAAGGAAGGACACATTCTATGAGTGTTTGAGTGGTGTGCTGTTTCTCAGGAGCTGGAGAGGGCAGATAGATTGTATTTCTTGGTGGAGAGCTGTAGGAGACTCTTACAGGAGATTTATACCAATTTATAGCCATATTTACATGCAGAGTCCTATGAAGCAAGCCAAAATGAGGTGGCAGCCAGCCCAGAGCATAGAAACTCAACTTGTAAATAGCATTTTCCAAGAAACAATTTATTATGGAAAAAAATGGTGTTAATGCTTACAGTACTGGCATTCAAAAATATTTTATTACCATGAAAACTGACCTGACCAGAAAGATTTAGAAGGACTTAAAGTAATCATGTTCTGCTGAGTTGAGTTGAATACCTAAGTGATGATGATAATGATGATGATGGTAGTGGCATTACCTCTGGCACAGATAATTTTTAGGTAAGTATATTTTCTTTGCAAGATACATTATTAACTCTCTTTTTAAAATTATTTTGTGTTGTTCTATTTAATATGTTTTATGATTCATACTACTTATCTAATGGAAAATAAAGGCTGGACACACTCAAAAATTAGAGTTGAAAACATCTAAATCTGACTTAGAGAAGTTCAAGAACTCAGTTGGCAATGAAACAAGCCATAGTAACCTTGAAATAGTGGAGAAACATTGAGGAAATGTATTTTCCCCCCTTTTCTCCACAGAATATTGTTGATTACCATAAATGTTAAAATAGCATCATCATTGTAACAACTTTCCAATTGTCTGTGTGGGAACAGCTCTCTGTTTAAATAGTGGAGGCTGAAAGATGTACAGAGAAGAGAAAAGAACAGCAGTAAAACATGCCTAAAACCTTGCACTATCTGCAGCTTTTACCTGAATCTCTGTGATGCCTGAATTATTGTACTCTAAGGGAAGGGAGAAGACATACACAGTGACATTAGAGATGGTGCAAATGATGCTCAAAGTTTACTTATTTATGCATTAAAGTTTGATGTAAGAGCATACACAATACAGCCAACAGCAGCAGACAGATGTCTGTAATTAATCAAATGACTACTATACCTTTAAGCTAATGCAAAAAAAACCAAAACAAAACAAAAAACCCAAACAAACAAACAAACAAACCCCAAACAAACAAACAAACAACAACAACAACAAAACCCCAAAAAAACAACACCAAAAAAAAGCAAGGTGCTGAACTGAGATATTCTGACTGTCAAAAATTGTTCACTGAAACAATGAAGTATCTAATTCACATTGCCCTTGCAAGACATCTTGCTAAGGGTACAGGTAGTCACATTTTCTTTACTCTGTTACTACCAGGCAACCGCTTACTTTTAAGACTACTTGTCACCATCTGGAGTCCTCTGTTCTCTTTTCTACAGCTGATTATTTCCAGATGACTGTTTCTGTTAAATAGTCAACAGTTGGTAACAGTTACTACATTGTGATTCCCTCAGGGACCTTGCTTCCACTGCAGGAAAAATATTGATCTGAGGAGATAACCACAGGAGTTTGAATGGCTCTGCCTGTTTTGGATACTTTCCTGTTTGTTTTTAAAAATGCAAATCAAATATTTGCTGCACTGCAAGTGCACTATGTTCTGACTCTTTCTCATGACCATAATCATGCAGTTCTATTGCATTTTCATTCCTGTGTGTGTGTTTCAGTAATTCTGCAATGTTCATGGACAGTGTGAACAAAATTATAAAAACTGTGCAATGCCCCATTTTGAACTGGGCACAGCACAAATGCAGACCTAGTGTAAGTTCAAGTAGACTTTCAAGTCTCTTGACGTTTTTTCTTCTTTCACAGAGGGAATGATTTCTCTGTCTTTCTAAACAAGGCCTCCTTTTTAATGTACAGTATGTTCAAAATTTGTCTTTTTAACAGCACGGTCACTGTTTTGTCATATGTATTTCCTCACAGTTGAGTCATAGGGATTCTCTTGCCTTTTTGAGTCCAGTTTTGGAGAATCCTGTTACACAAGGAGTTCTCTCTGCTGGAAATTCTATACTACTATTTTATGGTTGCTATAATTTTTGTTTGAGTCTTTCTCCACTTCACAACTCCACCTCCTAGTTTCATGTTGCATGTATCCATGTCTTTCCCAAACCTTTCTTAGCTATTTTCTTTGGCCTTAATAGCTGCCAGATTGGTTTTACCAATGCTTATTGTATTTTAAATGCATCGAGTGAAACAAGCTATCAGATCTGATACCCTTACTGCTTTCTCACCTTACTGCAGCAGTTTTGTGTTTGGAGATGGTGGAGTCTTGGAATCTGCTCAGACACTGCTTGATCACAGATTTCACTACACAGAGTTAGATATGCCCCATTCAGTTTCCTCACAAGCTTTGTAGAATTTTATCATCTTTTAGTATCACATTTTTCCTAAATTATGTAAAGGTAGAAAAATCTATAAACTGCTGATTTTTGCCATTGTGATTTCTAAACGTAATTTAATTATTTTTCTTGCATGAATTTTCTTGCATTCTTCAACTATCTTTTCTGTTTCTTGGAAAATTTCTAAATAATCTGGAGAAAACACAGGAAGAAAACACATTTAGTTTTGTGATAACATTTTAGGAATTTAGAGTTTGCAAGCTCCAGAATGGAACTAAAAAAAAAAAAATGTAAGAAGAAAAATTGCTGGAACAGCCCAGTGATGAAACCTATACTGACCTGGAAAAATGTTTCTTTTCCCATGATTTTTTTTCGCTGGGCTATGCTCAAACATTCACTAAAACGAGGCTTGAGAATAACTGTTAATATATTAGAAAAATTAAATACTAGGATATTCAATGGGAGGGGAGAAAATATCTCATGCCAGTTTTTATCCAGTTCACATTTCAATTTATAAAAAAAAAAATTAAGTGACAGTGGAATTTCTAGTTGTCCACTACAACCAAACTAACTAGAATGCAGAAGAGCCCAAATACTTAAAATACTTAAAATATTTCCATTGAAGATGATAGGGAGAAAGTGGCAGCAAAATATTTAGGTAGTTATAGATTTGGGGGTTTATCCATGAAAAATGCAAATTTAAGCAAAATTTATTTATTCAGGGGGCAGGTAAAGCAGAGAGAAACTATGATTTTTTTAAAAAATATGTGTACAGAAATAATTGTTATGCTGTGGAGAATCCCTAAATCTGTTGCTCATCTGTGACAGACATATCTTGTGATTTGGATGTCCTTTCCCCCTCCTCCCAAACCATCTTTGCTCATTTAGATAACTTGTAATATTCATTCTATGCTTCTGTTTATGTACTTACTAACAGAGTATCTATAGGAACCAAAGCCATCCACACATTTGGATGTCTTTCATAAAAATATATTTTGTGAAAGAACAAAATAAGATGTTGGTGATCCTTTAAATGGTCTATATTAAAAGTTCAGTAGATATAAAAGAGATTTCTGAGGACAGAGAAGTGACAAATATAAGTAATTAGTAGAAGACAGAGGCTGAAGAGAAACTGTGAACCACATAGTTTAACATGAGCTTTGTGGAAAAAGTCTGGATGGAGGTTAGTAGAATACCAGCTTTATAGCTCATTCAAGGTGTCCAAAATTGCTTCAGTTAGGGAAGGTCTTGTTTAAATAACCTGTTAGAACTCTTTGAAAATAACATTCCATTTGGATTTTCAAGAAGTATTTGAAAAAGTACCACATTAGAGATTACTGACCAGGTAGAGAGCCACAAAGAAGATAAGGTGCTAGATATAAAATTGGATGAACAGAAAGAGACAAAATTTAGCCATATGTAGAAACATATTAATTTTGAAAGGAATAAGGAACAGAGGTCGCAGAGCTTAATTATGCACTACAGATTACTGGAATGAGGATACTGAAAACATGCTCTCTAAGGGTCTGATCCAAAGACTGTTGAAGGTAATGCTTTTGGATCAGCCTGAACTCCAGTCTATGAATCTATAGCTGTACTCACAGTTTAGAAAGAAAAAATCAGAGGCAGAAGGTTTGCATTCAATTAAATATTTGGACCAAGTAATGAGGGAAAAAAAAAAAAGGTCTGTAAAGTTTGACATTCCATAAGTTTGAAATAGTCCCAAATCCCAGGGCAAATGGGTAATATTCATATTTAGTTTAGTATCTCCACAATAGGACAGATATAAAAATTGCCCAAAATATTTACCATTACATATATTTGGGATTTTTTTTCTCTAAACTGAAACTATTATCCCATGAGACTGACCCCAAACTATTATTTTATAAGTAAGTTATTAGCCAAATTATGGCAGAAGTAAACAGAAAGACATTCTGACCTTATAATTAGTTTGAATGCAACCAGAATCTAAACCATTTATTGAATTGTGACTGACTTGTAAAGTTTTCATTCAAAATTTGAAAGAAGAGAGGACTTCTAACTCAACAATGGTTTCCCGATTGTCTTTAGGAAGGAAAATTTTTTGGGTGTATTAGCATGCTATTGTAGTGGTAAAAACGTAGTCTGTTTATAAAATAGTCATATGTGGTACTATTATCAGCAGTTATATACCAAAATTTACATGTTCTTTTCTGTAATTAAAACTAATTATAAGGTCAGAATGACTTTCTGTTAATTCTGCCATTTTGAGTCCCAGGCTGTTACATGGTTAGGTCAGGACTGCATCTGTCTTGAGCACCGAAATGTCAAAAGAAAGAATTCAAAAGCTGAATAACACAAAATAGATAAAGACAATAAGGTTAATAGTTGAATGTTGCTGAGAAAATGAAAATTTCCTGTTCTTTTTCAGGTTCATATAACAGGAACTATCACAGCAAAAGAGGTGGGCCAGAACAATTGAAATAGAAATTATTTGTTCAAGGAGAAGAGGTTGTCTAAATGACAAAAAACGTGAGAATCCTTTCTAGAAATTTCATCATAACGGGGAAAAGGGATCACAGACAGCTTACTTCAGAAAGTGACTCAATGAAATTACAACCATATGTAATGCAGACTCACTACCACTGATTACCATGATCAGAAACTGATGGTGGTGTTAGTTGCAGAGGTCGTGAGTAATCCAGGGTTTCTCATCTCTTAAAGACCCGCTAACTTCCTACAACTGCAGGTTTTCTTCGTCTTTTCCGCCTTGGTTTTCTTTTCCCCCCAAAAAAGTCGTGTAAGTAAGTTCAAAGCATTTTTTTTCCCCACAGAAGCCACATGACCTTTATTCTGAAGCAATAGGTGAGCAAAATTCACCAGGAAGACTGCTTTTCCTAACAATAGTTTAATCATGTCTAAGCATCTAGAATATGAAAATCAAGCTGCTGTGACGGCATTTTCTGAATTTCTTTTCAACATTTTCAAAAGTCCAGGGAGTACAAGGATAAGTGGAAATCCACATTTCTGGTCTAATATCCAAAGGAAGATGAAATATTCCCAAATGTACAAGAAGAACATTTTCAACTAATTACATTAGCCTCTGTGTTGAAAAGCAGACTCATTGCTGCACTCACAAAATAATTCAACCCAGAATATTTGATGGAAGTGTGAGGAATACTTATGAGAAAAGAGCTCACATTTTCTAAGTTCTCTTTCCAACATTGATTTTGAACTGGGAAGGTTACTTGTGCGTGTTTCTTGTTCTGGCATTTGTTGGAGAAGCTAAGTTTTACTCATCATCCATAGAGTTGCCAGGATCCACTCCTAATAAAGATAAATTAAAATTACCAAGATAGATCAGATACACGAGGCACTATCTTTCGCTGTGATACCAAAGATCTGTGGATGATTGTAACAGGTTCCTCCTCAGAATCTCAATACCTTTTTTTAGGGAGAAACAGCAACAATGTAAAGCTTGTTGTACTCCTTCAAAGAGGCTAAACAAGTGAGTTTCTATTTAATATACTGAAGAGCAATAAACCAATCAATCACACTCATTGTAGGAAAATGTGCAACAAATGTCAAGGTGTTGCAATAAGGATAATAGTTATGGCTCCTTCCACAGTTGGATGTGTAGATAATGAATTTCTGTGGCAATGTTGCTTTTAGTCCCTCATATGACTGAAAGCACATGTACTCCACAGTCTATTGAGAATGTTTTTGTATTTGTCTCTCCCATTTGTTTTAAATTAACTGATTCTTATCTGATACCCTGTGATTCAAATATTAGTTCCACAGCTAATTTAACTGATGCCAGTAGTTGCTGAGGGCTAGGTTAGAAATGATGTATTAGTTGCCACTGATACTAATTGTCTCCTGGGTAATTGGCTCAGGTTTTCTTCACTGTCATAGCAATATAAAGCTATGCAATGCCAGGATATTAAACATTGTTGATGAGCTCAGTTAAGAACTGGTATCACCGTCCCACTCCTTCCTCAGTCCCAGCTGGCTCCAGGTGAAGGAGGGCAGTGATGAAGTCCTCAGGAGCTCTAGGTGGTGACAGCACGACAGAGGGTTGATAAAGAATTGTGCAGGACCAGTGTGCGGGCAGGTCCACAACAACTTCACTGTCTGAAGGGAACCAGGCAACACAGGCAGCAAATACAGACTTACATGGCTTTTGAAAGAGGGGTGGCTTCAACAGGTGGATACAGTAGACAACCAATCACTTAACATAAGGGGAGGAGGGAAAGAGTTACAGACATAGGGAAGGGCCAGTCAGGGTGTTATAGGGGAGTGACAAGAACGAGTCGATCAATGGAATACCGAACTGGGAAGAACATTCTGGGAGGTTGGGTTGGGCTCGGGGTGACGGACAAGTGATGGGCGTGGGGTAAAATAACTCTTTGAACTGATTGACACTTGGTCAGAACCATCAACAGGGGAGAAAGGAATGAACCTTTTCAATGGAATACTACAAACTGGTATCAAACTAAAAGCAGATTTACAATTACAAAGTCAGTATTGATACAAATTTTAGTTTGACAACAGATGTCTTAGTAAATTTGCTTAATTCCTACTTTGCTGGAAGGCAGACCATATATAAACTTCAATGTAGCCCATTCCTTGTATTCCATTATCACAGAGTTAGGACAGAACTTAAATTGACTGGCGAGCGTTTGTTTTTTGGAAACCAGAACACAAAATGAACAATTCAATCAAGAGAAAGTGTCTACAGCTACTTGGCTGATCTGATAAAGTCTCTACTGACATATCCTTTTTGCAGCCTTCCAGTCTATCTTTTCCAGCCTACCTAAAAGTAGAAAAGTGGAGAGGGACGGACTTCTGGGAAGAACATCTAGTGATAGGACAGGCGGGAACAGATTTAAATCGAGAGGGTAGGTTTAGATTAAATAATAGAAATAAATTCTTTATCATCAGTGTGGTGAGGCACTGGAACAGGTTGTCTAGGGAAGCTGTGGATGTCCCATCCTTGGAAATCTTCAAGACCAGGCTGAACGGGGCTTTGAGCAGGGTGGTCTAGTGGAAGGTGTCCTTGCCTATGGCCAGGAACATGATGGTCTTCAAGGACCACTCCAACCCAAGTAATTTTGTGATTCTATGACTGAGGAGATGCAGCTGTCTCCAAGAGACAGGTTCTGAAAAGGAGCTGTTTGTTGAACAGCTTTCAAAAATCTGTTTCTGTGGTAGATTGGGAGTGTTACTTCCCTGTTTAACATGACAGAACAGATTTCACCAGATTAAGCAACACATTTTCACTAATTTTATGCTTCTAAATAGATGAAAAGAGAATCTTTTATCTTAGAACAAACAAGTACCAGGAATTAAATAAATTAAATAATCTGCTATGCTTTAACAGGCTAAATCAAAAGAGAGGGAGAGATGGACAGAATAGCTAGTCTGACAGGCAGAAAGAAAGACAGAAATGGAAGAAAAAGAGGAAAGTGAGTGAGAGAGAGAGGAGAAAAAGAACTAAAAACCAAATAGTAAATTAAAACATACAGAAGAAAGAGAAAGGGACACTAGAATTGTTACTTCAGAGTCATTGACACTAAATGGACATTAATGATTACTTGGTCCATCTACATTTGGAAGGACTGCAGAGCTTCCAACATAGAAGTAAAATTTTAAGTGAACCTTTTTCACTCATTTTCAGCCAAGACTAGTGGCTCAATGGAAGATCAGTCACTGAAGAATCATTTAGGATATTTTAGGGTTATTTTATATAAAATATATTTCAAGAATAAAATTCTTGACTTAAGTAACAGTTTCATAAAGTCAATAAAACAGCTTTCTGTGTATGGTGAAAATGTCTATAACATCATTTTAATTATACATTTTAGTAATGTTGCTGTAATAATTCGAATCAGGCACCATGAATGAGTAAATCAAAACATCAGAATATATTTCTTTACATATTATGAGATGGGAGAAATGCAGGTGTTGGTTTGAATCACCAAAATTAATTTTAGTCATTATGTATAGTTTGTAGAAATAACAGATGATCTGCATATGAAATATTTATGTCAGGAAGATAGTCTTCAGAGTGGTTGTGCAAAATGTCTGTTGTAACATTTTTTCCCATGTATTTTGAATGTGGGTATAAGTTATTTTTTAATTTCTTATTAAAAAAAAAAAAAAAGGAGAAAAAGAAGACAATATCCTCCATGATCTAGATCAACTTTTTATTTTAAAATAAAGAGAATCTATACATTACTGTTGTCTGAATACACAGGTCTATTATAAAAAAATACTGGATATATCAAAAATATTTAACCATGTAATGGTGAGTTTTAGAAATACACAGTAAATGCAATGTGATTCCAAATGCTTTCCAGAAATATTTAAAAACTGCTTTTGCTGATGTATGATCAAAATTCAAAATTATTTTTTCCTACTTCTACTGATCCTGGCATACTTTTTTACCTCCCTCATTCTAAACCCTTGCCTTCAAAGAGAACTAACTGTACTTCTGTGACACTAATGGAAATTGATATTACTGCATCTCAATCCCTCCCATCTTTTTCAAGGGACACATAGTTCAGAATCTCAATGAGAAGCAGTGTCTTAAGATTTCATCAGACATTTAAACAACCAGATATTGAAATATTTATTGATTTAATTTTGGATATTGCTCTTGAGATAAAGAAGTAAATCTGCTCAGATTGACACTTCTTCAGTTCTTTCTTTACCTCAAATTGACTCCTACACCTATATGAGGAGAGTCCCCTGTGACTCACATTGGTAGGTCCCTGATGTGATACTTTTTGATGGAATGTAATCACAGGGTCGATATACAAAGTGTAAATTGTTAATTCCTGCTGCAAATATGTTCTGACTTGTTTGTCCATATCTCCTATGGACAAAAAATTTTGTTAGGTATGTTGATTGCTTTGCATGACTGTCACTTGGCTGCTGAGACTTGAACCATTAATCCCTCAAGTGGCTAAAATTTTAATTGCTCATTTTCTCATTGATACATTCACACAGAAGCATTGATGTTTTTGATCTTAGATGGGGAGAAAAATCACACAAGTATAACTTCAACCTCAATATATATATATGACAAGGATACTTCAGAAACTTTTCACTGGAATGTGCAAAAAGGGAATTCATACAACTTGTGGATTTTTAGTGGTTTTGAATCTTTTAAGTTAAACAAGTATTTATCTCAAATTTAACTTAATTTAGTGAAGGCTCTTGACCAGATTATGCTTGCCATATGTTTGCGTGCACATAATATGATGAGCACTCACTATTTAAAGACAAAAATATAAGAATACAGATGTGTTTAAAAAACCAAATCAAATCTGTTTGGTGTGAATTTAAAGCAGATTATATGAGAGGAAGTCTGTTTGCAGGACCTTGAGCTTGCATAAGTCTGGGTGGTTTTTTAATCTCATAAATTAAAAAATTTTAGTAGTCTTACCAGTGCTACATATTGATTTTTATGGGCTGGCAAAATGAACCTCAGTTTCATCTATAGTAGTACAAGCAAAGTCATTTTATTCCAAACCTTTAAGAGGCTTTGGAAGAAAAAATCAGATGCTACTCATCATCAGCAATACATTTGTCATACATTTGAAAAAAATTCATTATCTTCTTACCTGTTTCATGTAACTGGTTACAATAAAGATTTATTGGAGAAGATTCTTGTCTTTTTTTTTTTTTTTTTTTTCCATGTAAAAAAATTCACCAAATATGCAAAAGACAAAACAAAACCAGCATGCCTATCAGTACAGTTCACATTATTTCTTAGTAAGCCTGATTAATGAATTCTTAGATGCTCTCATTTCTGGCATTGTATTTAAGAACAGGACTTTATTTCTAATTTTTTGTCATTTGAAAGGAGAGGCAGAAGTAATAGTCAAGATTTTTTTCTGAGTTTAGAGCTAATGCAGCAATGTTTTCCTCTCATTCCTTCCAAAGTTTTAATAAACTTTTATATAAATTTCTTATTTTAAACATGTACCACAACTTTTTCCACCCACTTGTTTTAAACAATTCAATAAGTGGGTTTATTTGAAGAATACCTTTATTTCTGTTGATATTTATCCAACACAAATGTTACCAATGTATCCAAACAAATGCTTACAACATTTTAGACATTGCGCAGCTGAAATGAAAATTACTGCAACCAAATATTTCACATCTGCTGCTTTGTTTTTGTCAACACATTTCATGACTGTTTTAGGGTGTTCTCTTTGGACTACTGGAAAGCTCTTTAAATGACAAGATGATGTTGGAAGAAGGAATAACACAAGTTTATAATGAACCTCCAGAAGGGAATAAAAATTAATCTACATTGTCAAATAAGGGACTTTATTAAAAAGCTGTGTCATCAGCATCATTTAGATCTTATTTCTGTCATATTTTTCTCAGTTTCTTACCATTTTCATGTCTTCTCTTCAAGGATGCCTGAACCTGAACTGCACTGCTTGGCTGGTGACAAAATCTGATGCAATTAACTATCTTTCTTTCATGCTCTGCTCCTTTTCTTAATTTAAGATTATTGGTCTATATCACTGTTATCTGGCTTTCATATAAATCAGTATGCTGTGATTTATAGACAATAGGTAGGATTAATAAAACAATACAGAATTAGGGTTTGACAAATGCTTGTGTCTCTTCAAAGAAGGTAGACAAAACTCTCAGCAAACTATACAGTCACATCAACAGTTTCACATTTTAAGAGGAGAATTTTTGGCAATTTGGATGAAAATAAAGCGTATGAAGAATAATATTTTTTATGTAGATGAATCCCTAAAATACACATTAGATAAGAAGTGAATAGTATTGCTGCTCCATTATTCTCTTCATACAATTCCTTCCTGACTTTCAGCATCTCTGTTGGTTTACTATATACTTTCACAATCTAGAAATTGGACTCCATACTCCATATTACCCCTTACAAGGTAGAGAGTAGGCAAAATTGACTGATATCTCTCAACACTGCTAAGTGATGTGTTCTGTATCCCATGGGAATTTGACCTCTTCTTCTTCCATATCAGTTTACTGGTACTGACAGGAAATTGAGCACAACTTTCCTCATTATACCCTATAACTTATAGAAGAACATACTGAGCTAGTAGACTATAAAATCTAAATCTCTGTCTATCCTACCTGTTGTCTACTTTAAAAGAATTACCTTGCTCTTCCCCACAACATTCATGTTACAGAAGAAAGAAAAATTTCTTACATTTTCTTTGGAATACATTAGCTGAGGTTACACAAGGCTACATCTGGGAAGACAACCTAGTTTAGTGCAAAGCTCCAAGTATTGCTCAGCCACTCTGCCTGTCAGAATTAATGTCCTAAACTGATGTCTGTTGCTGTCTCATCCGCTATAATCAGACGATGCTATTCCCCTCTCATAAACTTTATTCCATGCCACTCAAGCAAAAAGAGTGTTCTATACCTCTGGCAAAGCACATGTTATGCTCCTAGATAATACAGCCCTTTGGTCTGTGTAATGAACCTTTAGCACGTCCAAGGAGTATTCTTTGCAATCCTATTAACACGCATTTTTTGCGTTTTCTTCTCCTTCCCAGCCACATCTTCCAGCAAGTTACTTGTCTCATTTAGAGAAACAATTATGAAGTTAAACTTGTTATTAAAACAGAAGTGTGTCATCTCTGTTATAAAATACAAAACACCAGTATAGGCCTTTTGCCACATTTCTCTTGGTAATAATAGAAAGTCATTAAAAATTAGAGCCATCTCAGAAATTATTCAGATGCCTGGTGTGGCAGATAGGTACAGCTTAGGAGGTGAAAGACAGAAGCATTCCTGCAAGCCCAAAAACATCCTCCTGCTTCAGAAACATATATTTCTGCCTTGATCAGTACAAGCTAGTACTCAGTGAGTTCAAGGTCAGCACTAAGGTGGATGGCAGTGTAAATCTGCTGGAGGGCAGGAAAGCTCTGCTGAGGGATCTGAACAGACTGGTTTGATGGGATGAGGGCAACAGTGTGGAGTTCAGTAAGGTGAAGTGCTGGGTCACAATGACCCCCAGCAGCACTACAGTCTGGAGGAAGAGTGGCTGCAGAGCTGCCTGGCAGAAAAGGACCTGGAGATGCTGGTTGACTTCTGGCTGAACATGAACCAGCCTGTGCCCAGGTAGTCAAGAAGTCAAATGGCATCCTGGACTGGATCAAGGATAGTGTGGGCAGCAGGAGCAGGGCAGGGNTGAGGGATCTGAACAGACTGGTTTGATGGGATGAGGGCAACAGTGTGGAGTTCAGTAAGGTGAAGTGCTGGGTCACAATGACCCCCAGCAGCACTACAGTCTGGAGGAAGAGTGGCTGCAGAGCTGCCTGGCAGAAAAGGACCTGGAGATGCTGGTTGACTTCTGGCTGAACATGAACCAGCCTGTGCCCAGGTAGTCAAGAAGTCAAATGGCATCCTGGACTGGATCAAGGATAGTGTGGGCAGCAGGAGCAGGGCAGGGATTGTCCTCTTGTGCTCAGCAATGGTGAGGCTGCATCTTGAGCTGTGTGTCCAGTTCTGTGTCCCTCACTACAAGAAGGACATTGAGGTGCTGTAGTCTAGAGAAGAGCAATAGAGCTGGTGAAGGGTCTCAAGCACAAATCCTGTGAAAAGCAGCTGAGGGAGCTGGGAGAAAAGGAGGATCCAGAGAGACCTTACGACAGTTGAGAGTGGCACATGATGTGATTCCTGGGGATGGTGCTGTAGAGAGTCAGGTGTCAAACTCAATGATCCTTGTGGCTACCTTTCAACTTGGCATGATCTGTGATTCTGTGGTTATGTGATTCATAATATTTGCAGTTTTCTTGTAAAATGTGCATGAAAGGATGCATCATTGAAATCTAGATACTGTGTTAATGCTGTCCTAATGTTTTCTGTGTTGCACTTCATTCTCTTCTCTGTCTTTTTATGTATAAATTCCAGGAAAAGACAGATTTTAACTCTTTTCTCACCAGTGGTGTTGCCTAGTGCATCTCTGTTCATCATTACGGAATATAACAGCATACAAAATGCTTAGATACCCTATGGCCATGCCAAAGTCCATAGTAGAAACCTGAAGCAGAATGACATCTTGAAAGTAGACTTTCCAAAATCAAGGCTGTAATCCCACTTGTCAGGTCTTCTTGATTCCAGAAGTGTCAGAGTAGAGCAGACTGTCCTTTAACATTTTGATGGTTCCATAAAATTACAGTGCAGATTCTGGCTCAAAGAGAACACACAGTATGTGTGAGAATGAGGAAAATGATGCTCATTATTTAGCTACTATGCATACAAGGAAGCAATAGAAAAAGCTGTCTCAATTAAGCTATAAATTAAGCTAAAAGGAGAAAACGAGCGAAAAATTCAAAAATGCACACACATCAGAGGCAGAAGAGATTACTCCCTGCATCCCAGAAAAAATTGCTTACATTAGAAAAGAAATCCATGGTTGTTAGAGTGAGAATGGCTGCTATACTGACATGGATTCTCTGCCACAGAGTACATTACAGCATTTGTGCTCTGTTTATAGCGGCTTGGAGATTATTCTTTAATTCAGCAATGAACTGGGGCTAGAGTTTGCATGATAAATGCTATGGCAACAAATCCATGTTGTGTGAAATACCTTTGTAGATTAAAGTGCTTTGATTCATGCACTGCACCTCATACAAATGGATGATAACATGCATATAATCAACAATTCATGTATAGGAGACACATTCCTTGTAAACAGCCACCATCAGAAATATTTATATTCATTCCACATGTACACAGAACACATGCACTAACATGCACACATATAAGATACCTGCAAGCATATGTAAGAATTTGCAGAGAAGGAATGTGGATTTTTGTGCCTTCTATTAATTTTAAAGACTGACTTCTGCTATTTTGACATATGCAAATATAAAGACTAGAATTTTGGAGTATTGCATTGGAAGAAAAAATTACATGTGGGTCTCCCTGTAAATCATCCCAGATTAAACATTTCTGCTCACTCATTCAATATATGCTTAGTCTGTTAAACTGCTTCACTAATCTAATTACAAGTTACTTTTTAAAACAGCTTTTGTAAGCAGTGAAAAGTAACAGTTGGAGCTTTAGGTGGCTGTCATATCTGACTTACTAAGGCAAACTAAGTTTTTCACAATAAAATAAGCAGATTTGTTTAAAGTGTAACCTATGAAGTGAAATCTCACACCAGTAAAGTTCCAGTATTTTCTTTTTTTTAAAATTGCTTTCCAAAGATACCCCAGGGGGCAGAATGAGGGAAAGACAATGAAGGAAAAAAATTACAACAGAATCCCCTGTTCTAGAAAGTTTTTATTCAGTTTTAGAATCGTATGTATGTACGCTTGGGATTGGTGATGTGTGATCAGACAAGTACATTTCTTTGTACAATCTTGATGCCTTTCTGCACTCAAGGGTGCATATTCTGCCTGTGTGCCTGACTGTGCCTGCTTCAAAATCAACCTACAGTCCAAAGAGTTGGGAGCTGGGAGGATGGTGGGGAATGTTCATATGCAGATGTGGGAATGCTTAGGGGAACTGCTTTGAGGTCCAGAAGGTTCTTCCAAAGGATTTTGCTGCCAAGAGGATATGAGTGTCTGGATCTTCATTTAAACAATATATGACTAGGAGCAGTGATGGCTTGGTATCTTTGTTCATGAAGTACAGCAACAGAAGTGTGCCAAGGCTGGATCCAATCCTGCATCAGCAACAACTCAGGAGAGGTGTGATTGCTGCAGGGCTTTAGGTTCAGAAACAGTGTGTTAAACTGTGTTGGTCTGTACTGCGGTGAATGGAACCCATTTGCTTTCTCTGGACTTGGAATTTGCAGTCCTGACTCGGCCAGTGGAGGAGAGCAAGGCTCATTGATTGAGTGTATTCTCTGCTGCAGCTCTTTAGCGAACACCAAAGAGATGGTTAAGACCATGGTTTTACAGTCTCTTTGCTCTAGCATAAGTCTGTGCAGTTGTAAACAGATTCAATACCCCTTGTCCTCCTAAGGCTACTCAATCCTTTTTCTTTGTAAAAGTATAAAATTACAAATAATTGTATGACCAAAGTGATCCACATGTAAAAAATACCTTTTTTTTTTTTCCTGTGTGTGTGAGGTCCATGGTCTTGGGTCAATGGCTCTGTTTGAGGCAGCATTATCACCTTCAAGACTCAGATCAGTAAAGAAATAAACTAATTCACCTTATATAACTTTATCTGACTGGAAGTAACACAGCTGGTCTAAGCTAATCATCTCTGCTAATCATTTTCACCTTACAGTCACTGGAGAAAAAAACCTTGCAGATGGTGTTTCATCTTTTGTCTCCAATATTTCAGGAGGGGATGAACTGACAGTTGGAGGTGCATATTTCTAATGACTGTTTAACTCAAGTTAAACTCATAATAATAGTGCAAGTGTGTCTATAACATACATGTTTGAAATACACATAAATTCACCTATTCTGAGTCATATATATGGAATAAATAAAAAAGATAGTGCTGATAATTCAAATACCAAGTGGCTCAGGAGAACAAACACAGTCTCTTCTGAAATGCTGCATTTCTTGTGGCATTTGAGCCAGCTATGGAAAAGCTACCACAAGCATGCTGATGTATGGAGGTGACACACTTCTGATTGCAATATAGATATGTCCTGAGAATATGACTGTACTGCACACAGCAAAGCAAGATTTAGACACCTGAGATAGCTCTCAATAATCTCAGAAGGCCCAAGAAGAAAAGTTAGATTGGAGATATTGCCCACACTACTGAAGGAAGCATGACACATAAGCTTGAAGATGCCAGGGGTTTAAAAGCTTTTTACTAGCCTAGCTTCACAAATCGTGCCCTTAATTATAAGCTTTTGTGTAATACTTTCAGGTATGAAACCGATAATCCCTTGAGAACTGCAATCTGTTCAAGAAAACTCTATATAAAGTGTCCACTCAGTGAGCTGGAAGATAGCAAAATCCTACAGCAAACAAATGAACAACAAATAGAAGCAGGAAAATATTTATTTTATCACTTAAGCAGTGTTTACCCAGTTAATTGTTTAGAATTTGCATATATGCAAGATATTTTGCTGTAAGTATAATTTCTCCTTAAAATAGGAAGAAAAAAGCTCAGCTGGAGCTGTTTTGCTCTCACGTTGTAGAAATTCCATGAGGCAACAAAAGCAGTGGAAAAATCAATTTGTTGTGGCTTCTACAGCTCTGTGCAAGCTTTTTCTTTTTGCTTCATTGAAACTGTCTTCAAACTGAAACAGGGGAGCCAGTTCACTACAAGTGGTCAACAGCTTTTCTGCTTGTTTATGTTATTTACCACAGGAATACAATAAAAGTTCATGACCTACCTGACATAAATCTAGATTACTAAAATGTTACATGTGTTTTCAACTGGGAAATTTGCTGTTTGAGCTAATAATAGGTTTCTTCAGCCGAAATAAAGACGTGGACTGGAACAAATTGACTATCTGGATAAAAACCTCAGTCTTCTCCTGTGTGTGGATAGTTCACAAGCATAATAAAAACCCAGAGCACTAATACTAAGTGTATGAGGATGGCTTGGTCTCTACTTTTAGATCAAGGAATATCTGTTCATTTCCATGGCCTGACAAAAACCTTGAAGTCTCTTCAGACATTTTGTTCATGCCTATTTGGAATCCTTTGAACTCCCTGTAAATCTCTTTTTCTGAGGCTGATGTCACCAGTTTAGGAAGGAAGAAAACAGTGAAGCACAGCCTTATGTGAGAGGAGGATTTATTACATGACCCTCTATTAACAAGCCTGGATCTGAAAGGGGCAGCAAGTTTATACAGCTAGTTAAAATAGCTTAAAATTATTGTAGTTGAATCTTTGACAACTGTGATCTTAAAGCCATGTACTTTAAATTTCAAGTTTCTTTGTAAGGGATATTAATAATAGACTGTTAAATTAAACATAGCACAATCAACACATTGCAATCATTAAACCTCTATACATACTTACATGTGGTAATTAAATTCTGCTTCATATTTGTTAGTTTATTTTTCTAGGGGAGAAAGAGAACCTCATAAAAATTCATGTTAACTTTCAGTGGCTTTATTAGAGGAATTTTTCATACAACATTGATGCAGATTTATCAGGCCTTGTCATACTAGGATTAACTTTAGCCTACTACTGAGGGTGTAAGGTATCCCATGGAAATAGAGCCAGTGTATTCTTCTATGGAAAAAGATTTGAGGTTATCGTGAAAAATGCATTGTCTCTGCTTGAAATTTTAGCCTTAGATACCACAATAAATAAGGCAAGGTGAAAGATCCACTCTTTGTGATAAAGGAGAAAAATTAAGCTAAAATATGAATTCTGAAAAACAAACAAAGCAAACCAAATAAAAGCATAACAAAATAATAAACCCTTCTGTTTAAGCAGTTTGATTAAAACATTTAGTAACTTTTTGGCTGCTGAGAATATATTAAACACAGCCTTTTACAAAGCTAAAAAAGAATAGCATATTCTTTTTTAGAGAAGAGCATAGAAGAAAAGATAGATTTAAAAAAAATTTAGTGACGATAAATGTATTTCCTCATTGTGAATTTTTACCTCCAGTAACCCTGGAGAAAGAAAAATATGTTTAGCCTAGGGTTCCAAGAGCACATGAAGAGCTCATGCATTCCTAAATTGCGTCTTGGAAATCAAATGTGTGGAGCAACACATTGCCAGATGACACAATTAGGATCAACATTCACATCCACAAAAGTCATATAGTATCTGTCACCTTGTAGGATGATCCCAAAACCCTGCAATGCAAAATATTTCCAGGGAAACTTGAAAAACAAGAGAACAAGCAAGTGAGAACTCCTGACTAGCGCTGGCCACTTTATCAAAGAAACAACACAAATTTTCTTCCACCTGTCCTTGCAAACCAAAGCTGGATTTACTGTTTTGCATCAAAAAACCTCTGTCCCTTTTTATGTCTTAATTTCTTCTGTAGCTTCCAAAGAACACTTTTCCAAAATTTCCTTGGTAAAATAACAAAGAAAACCTCCTGGAACTGTAAAAAAAGCAGTAATAATTATAGACTCCCTTCTTAGAGAACGGCAACTCAGATAAATCTCGATATACATCTGTGCTTAACAATTACTGTCCTTTAAAACTCATTTAACATTATTCATAAAGAAAGGTCTGTTAGGATGGTCATTTTTCAGTTTTGTCTGTTATTAAAGGATACAATTAAAAAATCACATATCCTAAAGGAAGATGTTCTATACATTCTATACTTATAGGTTATAATTCCACCTTTAAGCTCTAATGGTTTAAAAAGTTTTTCATTGTTTAAATCTTTAAACTGTAACAATATTTTCCCATTGCCATAAATTCTATTTAATTATTAATCCTGTGAAAAACTGATAACTGCTTGTCTGCCATAATGCAATCCTTTCATCTCCAAATAACGTAGAGGAGGTAATATGCCACTCTTGAAAATCTTTCTTTAATCCTTTTTCCTTTTAAAACACAGAGCCATGAAGATTTATCACAGTTCCATAGATTTCAAAAGAGGGCTGCGGCTTTGTGATGTCAATCCATAGGACCGTAAAGATGCTACTTTGCCTGAGCTATATTGTACTTCTAAACTGGAATGAGGAAATTGATTTGCAGTAGAATATATCTTATTACCCAATTACCATACCAGGCAAGCAAAGTCGTAGTTCTACTTTTTTGTTATTTCAGTTTTTAATCACTAAACGAGTTTCAATAATGTAAGTTTGAGTATTTCAGAGTTTTATCTTCAGAAACTCAAGGTATAAGATCTTTTTTCCCCGACTTTCATTTTAAATGCATTTTTCCTTACAAAATGTATTTGTAGCCACTTGTAATAGTTCACATCAATTACTCTTTTTTTGCTACAGAAATAATACATTCTGAAAAAAACAAATCCCTAATGCCTTATAATGCTTATTTTCATTTATCTGAGCAACATTTTTGTCACTTTTATTTCCCAATATTTCCATGACTGTCTTTGACTGTTACACAGTTACACATGGAAAAAATCCAGTAGCTTGTCTATACCCATCACATACCAATATGCTTTCAAAGGACATTGCTATCCCAAAATCAATAATTACTGCCTTGAAATTTCACATTTACTTGTCTGCAACTAAAAGAGACCTCTTAAAAAATAACAAAATCAAAGCAGCACAAAAAGTAACCACACATCAATAGTAGATTGCATGCCAAACATACTTTCAAAAATGACTGAAAGGAAAAAATTAAGAGTCTGCACCCAAGGCAAGACTGCCTCTTCAGCTTAGGTGAGATGCAAGCTCCTTTCCAAGATGAGTTATTTGCCTTAAATGACTAAACTCATATAATGTCAGGTAACACAAAGATTGCTCTTTGGAATTTCCTATGTGATCCATTAAACGACAGATCGCTGTAAGAACAACAGCAGAATTATGCGGCTCTGCTGTTGATACAGACAAATTTATTACTGTTGAGACAAGGTTTACAGAAATATTACTCCAATACCTTTGAGCTGCAGATTTCTTTAAAAAAAAATCAACCCACAGACATAAAAACCAGATAATGTCTCTTTTTCTTCTCAGCCTGGGAAGTCTCTCCTTTCGTGCGTCTCTCCCTCTCTGTGCAAGAACCGCCTTGCTCGTACAGTTCCGATGCAGTGGAGCATGGCGTCATGAGATGCTTATTCCTGAATTTAAATGGAGTGTAACGATAGCCATCCTCTGTGAAGACAAGAATAAGGTCCCGATCGGGCTTAGGCCACCTTCAGTGTCATCGGAAGGTGAATTAAAAGGATTTGGCAATTCCATGGCCAGCTTCGGCGTGGATCTCCCCAGTTGCGGCAGATGTGACCGGCTGGGCACCGCACAGCGCTTCACACCAGCACATATGCATGGACATACATGCAGGCACAGGCGCACGCACAACTTCCTTGCACTCTGAAGAAACTCCTCCCACCCTCTGCTCCTGGTGCACATCTAAATGGCTGTGTTATACGTATTAACCCTGTGAAACGCTGTAGGACTTGGCTATTCACCTCCCAGATAATAAACTATCCGTTTGCAAGCCTGTCACACAGTTCACAGATCAAAGAATCAAGGTGTCAACAGCCTTCTTTAGTATAGATATCACTGGTTCTTTACTGCCTGGTTATGCCTGCATAGCCCTTAGACATTTTTTGTCTTGAGGTTACTTACCCCATTCAAGTACTCTATTTTCCTTTTCACTGCATCTGTGTTATAGGCTTGCTGGCTGAAAAAATTTAGCAGAAAAAATTGCAGCAGTGCCACCCTTTCCCCCATTATTCAACTTTCTTTCCATCCTGCCTGTCTACTTTTATACACAGTTAATTTTCCTGTTAAAAAGAAAATAAAAACAGAGAAAAAGCAAGCATAACTAAAAATTTTAGATTAGAATATAATGAGTGTAATAAGTGGATCTTTATTTTTTAAAAAAGTTTTAGAGGCTTGCGTTATTTTACTATATGTTCAATAGTTTTTAGGTTTATAATCGCAATTCTATGTCTTTGTGAAAAAAAGGAGGGAGGGAGGGAGACAGACAGACAGGAAGATGGGCAGCCTGGTTGGGGGTAAGATTTATACTTTAGTAAAACAAAAAGGTCCCTTGGTTTTCTGGCTGTGCTCTTTGGACTCTGTCTCTATACCTTTCTTAAAAAAGAGGTGTGGAGAATAAGTTCATGTACAACTCTTTCTGCCAAGACAGTGCATGTGCCAGTAATTTATTAGCAGTGGGCTACAGCTGTGATCTCCAGCTCTTAGGCTGGTTTGGTATTTCAGTAATTACCATAGTTTCATTAACATTTAAAGGGAATAGTCAGCTCAATATCTCTAAAAGACTATTTTGTACAGTGTGGATCCATTTTGCATTTGCATTTGACATTTGATAATCTCTACACATAAGCTCTGAGCCAGAGAAATGATATGTCACACACAGGAAAAATTAACCCAGATGTAACTTCTCAGTAAATCTATGAAACTGTAGAATAAATGTCCATGACTGGTAGTGCTATGAGGAACACCTATTTTCCAGAGTTACATTAAATTGAAACATGAAACATCACTTTTATATCTTTATTTTGCAGTTGTGATATTTCTGTGTATTGAAAAGAAATAGAAGCTGGAGGCCAGAGGAATAGTAAAATAATCAGCAGGTCAGATATGTGTATATATTATCTATTTTATTTAATAAAATCTGACATGTTTATGAGATGCCAGGTTTATTTTATAGCATTCTTCATTTTAGGCTATCGTTCTCCCAGCCACTGCATTTCTACCTTGAACAGCTGAGGCAATTAACTAGACTCCATAAAGAAACATCACTGGTATCAGCATAGAAGTAATAGAAGGTAAACAAGAAACAGTAAATAAAATTCAATGTAGACAGGTTTAAGTTGATGAACATGGGAACAAACAATCATAAATTCTGCATACCTCATGAACTTTGGAACTAGACTGTTCTACAAAAATATTAGCTCAATGTTCAGCAGTAGTGAGAGAAAGAAAATTGTTAGGAGCTACTAGGAAAGGAGTAAGGAACAAAGCATAAACTATCTCTGGTTGTGTGAACCTATGGTTTTTCCATATCCTGCACATTGAATAATTCTGATCACCCACAGCTGAGAAATATGGAAGAAATGGAGAGGGATCAGTAGAAGGTGAGTAAAGAAACCAAACTCACAAGATTGTTTCCTTGAGATCAAATAGATGTGTACTACTCAGCCTATGGAGATAGAGGAATGTTGTAATAGAGTTGCTTGCAGTGTGATCTGACCTTGCAGACAAAGTAGGGTGACTTACTAAACAAAATGTGTACCTAATCCTTCACACACAATGTAGTTCAACAGTAAAATTTCTCGGGTGTGTGAATGAAAAAAATAACTTCCTCAGAAAATGAAACTGTGTGTGGCAACCTAACCACTCTCAATCTATGTTGCTCTGTGGTTGACTGTATCCACTACATTTGGAAACATGTTTGTTGTCTTTCAAACCAGCCAAGGGGAATGGCCAGTAAGAAGAAGATCTTACATTTTTTTGTGATCCTGTCATCCCTGTCATCATAAGACACTGCTGCACTACTGCAAGAAGCAGGGACAAACAGAGTTCATATCCCCAGAGGGAGCTATGGGTCACCAAGGACCCCAAAGCACCCTGTCACTCTTACTGGGAACTCTCCAGCAGAAAACATTATCCCTCACTGTGTTGCATTGGATATGAAGAATTTCCTCTCTGGGGGGCAGGATTTAGGTATTTCCATGATAACTGGAATGTGTATAACCTGAGGAACATTTGTTTTGGTCCCCACCTCTAATGGATCAAGACTGAGACCATTACTCAGATGGTCAGATGTCTGACCACAGACCACAGATGTTGCAGCGAACAAGTCTTGTTGCCCTATCCATGTATGGTGATATCTTTTCTTTCCACTATATACTCTTTTTTATTCCTTCTGTTTCATCACTTTTCTTATGAATTTTCTTTATGACTTTTTTACAGATTCATAGGAAAGAACCAAAATGGCCATGTACCAATTTCTGTTGCAATTAAGTAGTTTTAAAATAAATTTACATATACACACCAGCCATTCAGTGTCATTTCACTTTAATTCACCTCAAGGGTTTATTAACAGGAACCTCCCTTACCCTGCCTCAGAGACAGGTTGCAACATTATGTTCTCATGAGATGAAGACTGTTTTCTCTCTAGCTGAAAAAAATCCCAAACACTGAATTTGCTGCAGGCTGCAGAAAATTCTGGAGGACAATCACTATAATCCTTGTTGTGTTTGAATATTATTTCCTAAGGATCTATTTTTGTCTGCTATCAGAAATAATATTGATACTGAGAAGATGGTTGGTTAGTCTGACAAATTTTCTGTTCTTCTGAAGTAGTCTTACCAATCCCCTGAAGGCATCAGGAAGCATATTGTGTCATTACTAGCAATTCAAATGAAGTTTCCTGTTTCTTCCTATGTTTCTTTTAAGCCAAGAAAATTGCTTCACAAAGATTGCATGAAAGATTGAATGAAAGACAAAATAGTTAATTTGTATTACCTTCTAAGAAATAATTTTAGAAATTCAAACTGTGCTCTGAAAGCCTTCTCACTGAAGACTGGTGAAAATGTCAAGGCCAACCAATGTCAGTGTACCAACTGGAAAAGAGTTAGGCAAGATTGGTTTGAAACAGGGCCACGTCCCGGCAGATTTAGCCCCTAACAATGCAATAAGTCAACACAAAAACTCATTTGATACCTCATTTTAATATAAGCTTGAATCATATTAGTGTAATTCTTAAAACTGAGAAGAAAGTTAAGCACCCGATATTGTCCTGTAAATACATCTCTGCATTATGTCTATTTAAAAATTGTGTATTTCCTGGAAGAGTCATAGCTAGTAGAGGTCAGGTGATACTCTTGCAGCCAGTGGAGCTTTGAATATTTGGACTAACTGACAATTCAACTTGGGCTTTTTATTTAAAAGAATTTTGACTTCAAAATTAATAAACTTTTGTTACTGTTGTCAGATACTAACTGAAAATTTTCTATTTTCACAGTCTAATAAACAGAGTCTACTCTGTGTAATAAACAACCAATATTTACTTAAATGAAATTCTACTAGGATTTATGTCCGCAAATTGTGGAAGATGTATTTTAGTACAAGCATCAGTGCAAAATCTTGAAGCTATTTAAGAAATAAATTCATATTAAAAGAAAAATGTAAAACAAAACTGAAAATATTGTTCCAGATCTTTCTAGAAAATAGAGATGCTTTAAAACTGTAAGCATCAAGATAGATTTGGGAATGCAAAAGTATTAATAAAAAGTTACTGATAATCTATTGATGCTGTTCTAGTATATGCATCCCCTTGCTGAAACACTGGGGCACTCTATTGGGTGAATGTGGTGTATTGTAATTTCATAGAGAAAGAAAGGAATTCTGAACATAAAAAATCATTCTACCAGTGCAAGTTAGATTATTTTTCCATTCCTTTATGGCACTAATATCCTTTCTTAATATTATAAGGTCTAAGATGTAATTAATTTTTGGATTTTAAAACTTCTGATAAATTCTGTAGTTCATTGTCTTTGTGCAGTTGATTTGCTATTCACGTAGAGTCTTTTTTAGAGAGCTGTGAAAAATAGTCCTGTGTTTGTCTTATGACACAAGGGCAATTGCGCTCCAATCTCATCCGGATAATTTGATCTGAGAACTAAAACACTTTGTTGAATATATGTTGTATGGACATTAAAGTGCAGCATCAGCCTAGAAACAAGGTATTTGCAATTTCTATGCATTTTAAACAGGTTGAGAGTTCTAGTCTTAATTCTCATTGATTGAAAAAATGAGGCTGCACAAACTATATATCTCACTGTGCTGTCATAGAATGGTTTTAGTATATTTTCCAGGTGTTAAAAAATACAGTACAAAAAGCGAATGAATAAATGTGTAAATTCTGCACGTGTGATTAACATGGAGGGATTTGGGTAATACTAGGGAGTAATTTTCTGAGTGAAACACAACATTGTAACAGATACCCTCTTGTCAGAATTTTTGTACAAAGACATGAAGTTTTAAAATGTGTTAATAAGGAGAAGACATGCAATTTTCTCTAGCAGAAATCTCTTTTTCTGTTCTCCTTCTAAAAAACCCTTGGAATTCTCAGCAGAAATGGAAAAATTGTTACATGACTGTCATATGTAATGCAAACCCCTGAGATGTGTTCAGCTGGAACATTTGTGAGTTCTCCCGTCACTAGAGGAAGAACGTTACCATCATCCTCGATGAGGTTTGATGTGAGGCTTCTCCCATGACCCCAAACAGTGTATTAAGTGAAATGGTTTGTTCTCAGATGGGAGATGTTATAAAATAGGTTGCTAACCATTGAACTGGAAGTGAGAAAGGCAGAGGAGGCTGCAAATAGCTCGATACCAGCAGACTACAGGGAGTATTGGGGCCTGCCAGTGTGAATGTCTCTCACCTTCTGCCTTGCTGGCAGTAAATCAAACACAGACACCAGTAGGAGAGCAGTGTAGGAGAGAAGTACATAGCAAGCTATCAGTTTTGGCTGGGAAATGGCAGTCACAGTCATGTTTACATGTGTGTGTTTGTTTGTGACAAGTTCCAATGCAGCCCACGACTGGCACTTGGATTTTTGAATGTGCCCCTCAGTTCCATTGTGGGAAACTCAGATATTAACCTAACTCTTTTGAGTTATAACAGAAATCTTGCACAGGCAATTAAATCTAAAGTGGTCACATAATCCCAATAATCCACTTAAAGTGTACTTAGACCTTTAGCCTGGCTCTCCTCACCAATCTGATCACACTGACTGAGGAGGTTTTTGAAATCTCAGGCAAGGAGACCAGTAGCATCACCCCAGGGCATAAGCTGTGGCAATGGCCCTGTAGATACAGTTGGCTCAGCCTGGAGCTGCACATACAGTTTAGACCTAAATTTAGTTTCTCTTAATCAGAAAGTCGTTCAAGAGATGCAGTCTGCAGTCCAGTTATAGAGTGTAAATTGGTAAAAACCAAAATACATTAACCAAATACAGAGCAGATCATGAGCATCTCACCTCATTTGATAAATCTTAGATGAGACCCAGCACTGTTTCTATGCTGCTGAACAATAATCATTACAAGCATTCCATTAGAATATAACTTTGTTACTATTTTAATTCCATTAGAGTAGTAAAGCACAAGTCCTTTGAAAACATAACTTGATAATTTTTAGAATAACAACAACAAATTAGACTTTCATTCTGGAGGGCTGTTGTAAATATTCTTCTTTGGTTTCCTCCTTTGGAGTTGAAATATTTAAAAAAATTTCTTCAGCTGCAAAATTGTGGCACTTAAAACTTTTAAAAGATGTTTCTAAAAACTAATTTAAGGCTTTCTGAAATTGCTTTAATATTCCAGTTAAAAGTGCAATTAATTTACTTTATGTTTTGTTACATTGAAAAGAAATGGAAACTAAAATGGTCTATTTTAGATAAACAGACATGTTACTTATTACTAAAATTTTTCTCTTGATTTAACTGGATATTTGCTTCTAATCCAAAAATCAAAAATGTTCTTTTTTTCTTATATTTATTTATTTTTCTATTTGGTATTAGAAACAATAGAAACACAGTTATTCACAAATGCTTTTTCATTCAGAAATTGAAATTCTGTTCTTGTTTTGCCACAAGATTCAGATGCTTAATTCTGAATGTTCTGCAGAATGCCTTTAATGCTAAGAGGTGTCATAAAGATTGACTTTGATCATCAGGAAAAGATAGAATTGAAGGAATTGTAAAGGGGAATGTTTTCAGATTTTTCCCCCTTATTGATATCTTTTAAAACATTCCACCAAACCACATTTTAACAAGCTCAATCCTTTCCACCCTGAGGAAAACTTTTTTTTTAAATTATTATTATTATTATTATTATTTAAACCCCCTAGTTTTTAAATAGATAGATTTTTTTTTAAAAAGCCTCCATTGAAATAGTGAGTCAAAATGTCCAGTGCTCAAATTTCTTCATGGCAAAATCAGATTCAGAGGGAAAAAGCTGCTACAGATACTGGACACTGGAAGTTTGTGTACCACAAGCTTCTTTGTTCTTTCAATTTTACATTCTGACTCTATGAATAGTTTTGTTTGGAGCTCTTCAAGGCATTCCTACAGTCCAGAAAACAGGGATCAATGTTATAGAAGTCTCTCACTACTGTTATTTATAGGTCCAGTAGCCTTGGGAAATGATTCCTTCCAAACATGCTTGGAGGATAATATGGTCTCTATTTCATTGCTGAATTGTTAATAAGCCAAAGTTTTCAAATACACAGTAATTTCATAGAATGTTCTGAGCTGGAAGGGAACCCACAAGAATCCACAAGGATCACTGGGTCCAGCTCCTAAGTAAATGGTCCATACAGATATTGAGCCTACAACCTTGGTGTTATTAGCACTATACTCCAATCAATCTATTGAGGTAACCATATTTCTTTAGTAAATGAATGTATTTGTATTGTTTTCACTTAAGTGAGTACAATATCAGAAATTGTATTGAGAAGGAAACATATATGAATAGCATGTACTGTTCATAAAATAGTAATATGACCCATCCATTCCAAGAGCTGCTGGTTTCAGTTCAAGTAAAGACTGTAGTAAATTGTGGTTGTGTATTTTCTCCGTAGAACTTATGCTCTATCTAGCCACCTTTGAAAAAAGACCCCTTTGTAATTCTCAGGATTGGAAATTGCAAATCAATCATAAAATCTTAGAGCCATAGAATTATAGAATGGTTTGTGTTGGAAGGGACCCTAAAGGTCATCCCATCCCCTCTGCATGGACAGTGACATCTTCCACTTGACCATGAACAAGATGCTCAGGGCACCATCAAATCTGGCCTTGAACCTTTCCAGGGATGAGGCATCCACAACCTCCCTGGGCACCCTGTTACAATATCTCGCCACCCTAATAGTGGAAAATTTCTTCCCAGCGTGTAATTTAAACTTACTCTTTTTCAGTTTAATGCTGAATCTGCTTTGTGTTATCACTACAGGCCTTTGTGAAAAGTCCCTCATTAAAAGTCCCTCTCCAGCTTCCTTGTAGGCCCCCTTTAGTTACTGAAGGCTGCTATAAGTTGTCCCTGCAGCCTTCTTTTCTCCAGACTGAGCAACCCCAACTTTGAGTCTGTGTTCATAGGAGAGGTGCTCCAGCTCTCTGATCACCTCTGTGGCCCTCTCTGGCCTTGCTCCAACAGATCTGTGTCCTTCTTGTGCTGAGGACCCCAGACCTGGGTGCAACATTCCAGCTGGGTTCTCATGAGAACAGAAGAGAGGGGGGGAATCATCTCCCTTTGACCTGCTGGCCACACTTCTTTTGATGCAGCTTAGGATGTGTTTGGCCTTCTGGACTGCAAGTATACATTTCTGTCTCATCTTGAATATCTCAACCAGGCAGATAATTTTTCTGTTTCTATTTTGGCTTAATCAATTTAAGCTCCAGTGAGAATTGCATGGAACATTTCCCCAAATAGGTTTCTTGGGCAGATCAAAGTTGCCATTTTCAAAGAAAATAAGACTTGCTAGACTGAATTTGACCACACCTTTGTTAGTTTTTGCCTTCGGCAGCAGATTCACAGTTCAGAGAAAAATGAAATCTTCAAGTACATTTTGCCAGTTTAGAAAATGTGAAAGAACAGAAAATCATTTGGAAAGGCATGGCAAAATTTTTACTTTCCCAGAATTCTACTTGAAGATTCATGGTTGATGTTAGATTGATTCTGTCCCCAAAACTAAACATCATTAAAAACAATAACAAATATTTCAAGAAATATTATATGATAAACTTTCATCCATAGCATAAAGAATATCTGTGACTTTGGGAAATATCAATTCCATGGGTTAAATATATGCATTTGAGAGTAAATTTTATCTCTTTTTGAGGCGTACAGTTCTTTTATCGGGTATCAACCTGTTTTCATTTTCAGCACAAGTTCTGCCCAACTAGAGACCTGAACCTTACATTCCTTTAAAATTTGTACTTTGCAATTGCTGGAGTCAAAATTATACATACCCTAATGAAAACTGGAGAATACTGAGACAAATTCATAAGGGATAACCTTTTTATCGAAATGATTGAGTGGAAGATGAAGGCTCCTCCTCACAGAAATTGATAACCATACCTGGATAAGAGAAAAAGTACATCTAACTTTTCAAGGGCAAAATAGCACTAAAAAACCAAAATAAATCAAAAAAGCACCCCAAAACTAGAAAGTACGGACAAACCCCTAAAGTCTGAAAGTCAGATGTTCCAACTTTTGTCCTTATTGTACTAAAATACTTTGCTGTAAGTAAATAAAAAGTAAATTTTTTTGTTCCTTGCTACAAAGTTGTTTATATCCAAGATCAAATTTTCTATCTGCTGAAATAGATAAAGGGAAGGTTCATTATCATGTCAGCTCTAACAAAAGAAACTTTTCTAACAAACTAAAGCTACTACAATTTGAAATTCTTCTAGCTGATGTAACAGACTGCCAGGATTTGATTAGCAACAGCAAGGGCTAGGTTCAATTTCTAGGGGTCACATCAAATTGAGCCCCCATCTAAAAACCTGAGAAAATTAAATTAAACTGTCTGGGTGCTCACTGAGCTGTACTTCTCCACTCTCAAATGATGAAACTGGTTTAATGAAACAGTAAGGTGTTGAAGAGAGTGAAAAAAAGAGGAAAACAGGCACAGAAATAGCACAGCAGACTAGTTGGCTCTTTGCTAAACAAGAGATACCATTCCCTTTTGTTGATAAGAGAGCTACAGTGCTAGCTGATGTCCTTGAAACCTTCTCTCACAACAACCGAATATTTAAGGTGTTTGCCAAATTTGCTGGTAGTATATCACCTATTCTGGTAGGTAGCTAGACCTCAGCTATTATCCACTGTCCCAGTCCTGTGAGATGTCCACTGACTACTCCTGTGCTTTCTGGTCTTTACCAGGTCATGCAGTACACAGAATGTGCCTTCCAAAGCCATTTGAGTCTAATGGCCTGCCAACTGGAACAATTTTCAGGAATATGGGGAAAGCATGTTTGAAAATTCATAGGCAGAGTGAGACATCAAACTCAGAGTTTGATGTGTTCAGAGTATTTGTTGGTGCTATCCAGATGTCAATTGTACAAAAGGAGCAGTCACACCCTACTTCCCCAACTGTAAAAGAGGTGAGGAAGGATGTCTGCTGTGGAAGGTTTTGGGCTAGGGCCAACTAAGTCATCGAGGAAGTTTTCCTTTGCCTTGGGTAGTGCAACCATGCACCATTTACAGCCTTTTGCACTTGCCAGCTTTCAGGAGCTGTTACTGAATCCTCACTGTTTTGGTTCTTATGATTTCTAGTGTAAAGCGCCAAACTTTCTTCCTGCATCGCTAAAGTAACAAAAGCATCTAATGCAGAGGCTGGATGCCACCTTCAGTGCCAGAAACCCAGAGGCTTACATTGCAGACTAGCATGAAGCCCCTTTGTAGAACTAACCTTAGGTTCAGATCATTTATGGAACCCTACTAATCCCAAATCTTTAAAAGAGCTTCTAATCTGCTCGTTGTATTGGATCCTTTCATCTGAAGGCATTAAACTCTATAGGCAATTACTAGCCCAGGGAGGTATTTATCTCCCTTATCAATGAAGATATGAAATGTTAATGAACAATGTATGTCAAATAGCAATTTAAAATCAGTAGGTTATTGTGAAAAAAATAGTTCCCAGCCCACACCTCTAAAGAAAAGAAACCCAGTGCACCCTGAGTGATTGTGGTAACTAATCAAATATGTCCCACATGCTATAGTAAGGCCTGTAGCAAGATCTCTATTTAATAAAGCCAGACATTGAAAGGCAATATCAGCTTTATCCTAGGTGGCAGCTGTATTTATCAAAGCCAATGTCTGCAGAGTCAGAAACTACTTTTACTCTGCAAAAGCAATTATTCATTTATTCATTTGGTTCCTGACTATATTTTATCACTAACACATTTGGCTGCATGAAATGTGATAGTTAGGTCTAAAACATTCTAAAGTGCTGGAAAAGAATTCCCAACTATTAATGTCCTTCAAAGCATTGCATAACCTTACCATGCCTTCAACATTTTAATAATAAATGATGGCATTATTAGAAATATAACAAAAGACCTCATATCTGTGGCACATTCAGGAAAATAAGGGTCTCACTCTTGAAGCTGTTTGATACTGGTTCCTCCTCTGACCTCTCCAAAAGTAAAGATTTTTTCATGGGAGTAAGGTCTTCCACTGGTAAGTGAAATTCTAATTTATGTTAAATAGACCCAATAAATACTTCTACTGTCTCATTTCTATATGTCTTTCTCTATCAGATTAAAATATTGGCTTCATTTTTTTTTCTAGTTAGCCCCTCAGAGACATTTAGTTACAGTCTAATCTGGACTATGGTTTTCTGCATCTACACTAAAACTCTTTGACTTCTTTCATGGTCTTTGAAGAGATACAATGGAAAATAGCTGTTCTATTAGTTATAGTTCTTGTTCTAAAGAAGATGACAGTGAAGATGAAGGTGAATTAGAAAGTAATATTATCCAAAAGGAGTATGTGCAAAATTTCTAGGTTTGCTTAAACAGAAAAGAAGGCAAGGAACCACTTTATAGGCACATATCTATAGAAAAGGTATAGCAGTTAAAATAAATTGCTAAAGAAAAATTGTACCAGGATCTTTCATCTACTCAAATTTTGAACAAAATGCAAGATAAGAAGTACTTTCTGTTTGAAGTCTAGAATAAGAAGGGATTTGCCTAATATCTCTGTGATTATGAAGAATATCAAGTCAGATGAGCACTTGAAGGATGTGCAATAGAACGTGACCAGTCACCTACAGGGATTCAGAGTACTTGTTCCAGTGAAGAGGAAATATTTGAGAAAATCAACGGAAAACCAAAAAACCCAAATGAGTATCTACTGAATATGAGAATGCTGAGAAATCATTTTGTAAATGGGAGATGTTTTTAGACGAATGGCAAAAAATATACCCATATCACAAAACCCAACAGTCCAAATTTCAAGACTGATGGTGTCATTGGAAGAAAAATTTTCTAGAATGTTTTTACATGGCTAGATGAGTTATACTTCCCTATGTTGGAATTATGACTATTGTGACTGGATCGGGCAAAGAAAACCACCAAATTTAAGGCTTAAGGATCTGTCCAAATTTAATCTTGAACACCTGACTTTTAGCAGCCCAATAAAGTAAGAGCATATAAGAATGAGCAAGTGTTTATAGTCCTGACAGAAGTTTTGCCAGTGCCATTAATAAAGCAAATTTTTAAATGTTATGGTAATTATGATAAAAAAAATCTGGAGCTTTAAAGTATTTCTCTCAAGCCTCTATATGAGTACTGTTTAGAGCAGGCATTTGAGATTTGCCTCTCTTCCTCTTCTGTGGAATTGAGGTCAAAGCTGATGTAGCTGAGGAGTGCCCCTAATTTTTGTTTACAATCTATAGACAGAACTGTATCTGCAGCAAACAAATATACTGTGAACTCCAAAGACAGGGGGGAAAAAAAGGACAAGCATGGAATTGTACATACTTATAAATATCTCTGAAAAAATGTCATGATGTTGGGTGCAACTGAAAAAGTAACCAATTTTTTGGATTTTTTAGTATCAATAGAATTCACTCTGAGAGTGTTCAGACAAAGAATGAGGTTCTGGAAGAAAAGAAAATACAAAGGCAAAATACAGACACCTTAAAGATGGAGACAAGGAAAGGACAGAATATTAAAGACCTAGGCATCTTAATTTTGATTCTTCAGAAACCAGGGAGGAGGGAAAATGCCTAGATGAAAACACAGCAATCAGCATTAAAATAAAGTTTTCAAGACTAAATCATGTCAAGCCTCTGTTCTTTCCTTGCAGGAGAAGTACCAGACCATGAAGATAGAGGAAGAGCAGTGAATATATGTAGAGAAAATTTGGTAAGACTGGCACCACTGTACAACACAATTTACAATCTGACTGTGAAAACACGGATTAGATAACAGAAACAGAAAACTGGGTAGAAAGCTGCTTTAAGAGCATGATTATCAAGGACTGACTCTTAAAAGGAACAACGTAGCAAATATGTCTGTTTAGGTCCAGTGGGTCCTGAACAACACAGTATTTCCAGTAACAGCCTGCAAAATGGAATGAAGAGCTTGCTAATGACATCTATGCAGAGCACCAGGCTCCGTCTGGCTCTAAGCAGATTGGGGAACAGATTTCAAACTCGAACTGACGGTTTCAGACAGGTTTCACTCTACTGAGGGCAGGTGCAAGCTCTTCCACTTTAGGCAAGAGTAATGAACTAAATGAACCTGAGTGGGGAAGAGCTGGAAGAGAGGGCAGATTGCCAGACATGAACAAGAGGCGAAGAACACAAACACAAATTCTGACTTTAACAAAACTGTAATCCATGAAACAGGTGGAATAGCTTGTTCTGAATTTGCTGGAGTTATTGAAACCTCACTAGTTCCCAGAAGACATTGATTCATTAGAAAAGGATCCAGAGAGTGAGAATGACCAACAGCCTCAAAAAACTTGAAGCAAAGATGGAGAGATCTAAAATTATTTAATTTTTCCAATTTTGAGAAAATTTCCAACGCTCATATATATATTTGGTCTTTTAGCTGAATAATTTTATAATCCACAGGGAGGACATTTATAATAGTACAAACTACTACAATTGTACAATTTATTGTAAGAAACCTTTTCTACTTCTCTTAGTTTACATTTTTTAGTTGTGGCAAAATGTGTGACTACTCTGTCACAAAAGATTAAAAGAAAAATGACAAACGAAAAGACTAAGGTATATTTTCTCATCTTATAATTGTTAAGTATGACTTTTTTGATAGTCTGAGATTCACAGAGCTGGGGAAAGCCTTTATTTCACTTTTTGGAATACATGGTCCAAATTCATTGGTTAGTACAAATTCTTATAGTTCCACAGCACTAACCAACTAGGAAAAAAAAGATAAATAACATGGATTCATTTCTTAATCGTCCTTGCTTTCATAAGTAAAAAGATTTATATAATTAAGATTCTTGTATATTTTTGTTTTAAAAGAGAAAAATAAAATTAAGATTGCTGGGATAAACACACACAAAAAATCATTGAATTATATTTGGCATCTGGTAACTTAGAAGAATGTGATGCTACATCTTCCTCAAGAAGTAATTTTCAAATTATTATCACTAAACTGGGCTAAATAACTACTGTCCCTCTTGGACTAACAGAAAGGAGTAGAAACACAAATTCTTTTTTGTCTTGTGCAGACCCCCTGAGGGCATTGTCTCCTTCATCTATACTTTGGCAGATCTTCTCATGCCAATAAAATTTTACTGCTTGAGTTGAACTAAGCAATGAACTTTGCCATTCATGAAGGATTAAACAAATGTGGAGCATTTATGAAGACATCCATTTGCTACTGGAGGCCATCTGTACTGGAGATCTCCTAAATATTTTGGATCAGCTGTGATTCTGTAGCAGGCCAGAGGCAGGAGCAGTAGATCATCTGTTACCCAAATCTGGTTGCAAATCCAGTGCTATAGATGGTTTCCTCTGATGATGCTCCAGCTGTAGGAATAGACTGTGGATGAATAGTTATTCCCAGAATGAAACTGATTCCCTGCACCCATGTATATCCTTAGAGTGGCACACTCATTTCTGATCTGGGCCTAAGGAACAGTTGTGAGTTCTGCAGAACTAGCCCAATAAAAATTTGCTTCCACAAGAAGAGTAAAATAAAAAAATACTCCCATTAATTTCCTTGCTGGAAAACCACGGCTACAAGTTTGTGTAAAAAAGCCTTACCATTTATTAGAGTTATTTATATGTTCCCCTAATTTTCATGCAATTATAAAATTCCTAAGGGATGGAGAACAAATGTAACTGTCATAGGCCAACAAGTGCTCTGAATTCAGTACAGTAAATTTTAACATGTATGAAAAATATGGAACTTCATAGCACAGTAGAATATATGTTGAAATCAGCAGTACATTTTTATATTGCATAAGCTATCTGACACTATGCTCTGTAGATGTTTTTTTCAAAACAGAGATTGTGACTTTCTCTGCACTGACAAAATTAATCCTCCTAATCCAATGGTTGTTCTGATCCTCTGAGGAGAGGAGTAGATTAATAAAATCACTCCTCCAGTGTTTCCCTGTTATTCTTGCAATCCATCTGATTCTGGGGATCAAAGAAGAGAAAGCACAGGGCTTCAAATAAACACGACTGAATGTTTCTCTGAAAGTCCTTTGCTGTCTATTTTTTGGTGATTCTTACACTTAGAAGCTAACCAGGGAAGGAGAAAAGCACTGTGATTTCTGTTTTATTAATGTATTTCATTTATACATATATTTCTATTACTCACATGTGACTTTTCTGGCAATAATTACTTGTTCAAGACATCCGTGATCCACACTACTAGCACACTGCAGATCATCAGTCTTTACTACTGGAAACTTGTACATAATACTTTGATTATTCATGACCTGCTTCAATGAAGACTGTGGACACATTTTTCCATTAAGCAAATGGGTTCATGGCTCATTTGGATTAGACATATAACTTCATCCTTATTAAAGTGATTGGTTTCTATCTCCCTCCTTTTCCTTCTTGAATTCAAGACCCCCACATATACTTTCACATTTTTAATTTCACTTGCCCACTCCCCTTCCACTCTGCTTATCACACAGATTACCCTTGTTTCTTTTTTCCTATCTTCCCCTGCACTTGAATTTTAAATTAATTTGAAAAATATGTATATCATTGCATCTTTCTATTCCTGTAATAATTCCCATAAAATTAATGTTATCTACATCTTCACTACTTGCATCCTTCCCTGTTAATTACCCTATCTCTTCATCTCCCACTCTTCCAACTTCTGCTTCACTGCTCCATTCATACTTGTGTTTTTCTTAACCTCTCTCTAAAATTCTTTATTTATTATAGCAGCACAAACATTCCACACAATGTGCCATTGCATGTTCTCCTTAGACACAGGGGTCTCAGTTTTTTTTCTGAGTCTCTAAATTATTAAAGGGAACATGCCTTGTTCCCAGTTTAAAAGTGGGAAAATACATACATTTTAGACAAGTATACTACAAACAGTTTTTGTGTTGGTGGTTCTTCCCTTCTTTATGCATTATTCTCTAGAAGTCTGTACTGTCTTTTTTCCCCCACACTTTTCTCCTGTTCTGGTTGCAAGAATATTTCCATTTGCTTCCTTCAGTTTTGTGTCACCTACCTTTTTTTTGTCCAAAATATTATCTCTTTGATGTCAGAGACTTAATACTGTCAGATAACTCAGGTGTTTACCAGTGCTTTTTTATCTTCAGAAGTGGTTATCAAAAGGGTCTAGATGTTTTAGTTTATTCCTCTTATATCTGTGTTTGCTTGTGTCTTGGTTTGCAAGGTAGATAGCCCCTCAACTTTCCACACCTCTGCTTGTCTTTTAGACCTATTGCCCATCTTATTGCTTCCAGAAGGCCTCTGTTGCATTAATACATCTCATCTTCCTCTGTCAGCTTTATGGACCAATTTTAAATTCTCCCATCATCCCCTTCCCTGTGATGTTCTTTGTACCTAATTTGCAATCAGATTGCATTTCCTTAACTCCCTCTCTATTAACTGAAACTAAATACTTGTTTCTGTGTGTTAGACCCTTACTCCTTTTTTCACTACACTTAATTCATTTCTATATATTTATCCAATTTAAAACCTGCTAGTGAGAAGATTTTGACATCAGTTTAATATTCTAAAATGCTGTCAAATGGGAAACACTCTCATTATATTTTTTCATTAGATTTTTTTGTCAGAAAACTTTAGCTTTGTAGGTGCTCTCTGATACATTCACATAACATTTTTAAGAATAAATTATGCAAAATAGCAGTGAGTACTGTTGATAAAAAAAAGTCAGTGACTCCTAATGAATGTCCACAGGCCCATATTTATTCCTTTCTCTTGCCACAGCCATGTCATTGGGCTGTAACATGGAATAACATTGTCCAATATTTGAGTTGACATCTCTATGGAACCTGTAACAATTATTTATTCATCTTATTGGGGAGTATGTATATGTTCTGCACAGATGCCTTTCTCTTCACTGTATGTGCTCACTCTGTATAACCTCATAAACCTATAATCATTGACAAGAAAAAGCTGAGTCTAGAGAGGACTCAGAACAGTTGAGTTAATCTTGACTCTGAATCACCTATTAAATTAGTCTCCTAAAATGAATTTGGGTAAAAATTATGAACAGGGTTTCCTGAAGACAATTACACTTGTGAATATTTAGGGAAGTATATTTTAAGGCCTTCGGGGAGAATGATAATTAGAAATTTACTACATCTGAAGAACTATAAAAATATTTGTTGAAAAAAAGATGCTAGTAAAGAAGACACTTCTTTCTTAGGACATCTTACTCCTAGTAAAAGATGGCAAATAACTGAAGAAAAACCTCTCTTTATATATGCTTGCTCTAAAACTCTTGAATGAAAATATTGAATTCAATATTTAATGTTATCAAAGTTTGTGAGTTTAAGAAATCTTAATTAATGTCAGTAGAAAACTTTCCAACAGAAAAATGTCAACACTTTCATTTCTCCCTCTTGAATTGATCTCACTGTCATGCAGGAAATGCCAGAATGCCTAAATATAAATGTATAAATATTGACAATTTTCAAAGTTTTTTTCATTCCACATCTAATGAAAGTGAATGACAGTGAATTCATGAGTCCTAAGCAGGTGTAGAGTGGCTTTATATTTCTGGTGTGTAACTTGGTGAAGTTCTAAAATTTCCAAAATGTATCAGGTGAATAATCTTCCCTCATGGAATGAAATATATTAAAGAATGGCAAGTCTTCAAAATTTTGTGATACCCTAATGATATTTTTACTATTAGTACTTAATTGCCACTAATAAATACATATCCAATGCTATTTTTAGTAAGCATTTATGCAAAATATAATATTATATATATGTCAATTAGCACTTCAAATATGATGGACATATTTGAAGCTGAAATAGAACTCAGGTTATTTTTCTCTAAAGGATGATGAAGATTTGTGCTTTAATTATTTTGCTAAATAGTTTTTATTCATGTATCAGGCCTTTAAAAGAAACAGTTTCTGATGAGAAAAACTATAGACAGTTCCTTGAAATTTACCTAAAAATAGTGTAAAAACAAAAATTACTTACGATTTAAAGATAAACTGGCATTTTTTATGCTTTACAATTTTTTATCATTTGATATAAAAATTTCCTCTGCAGACAACTTCTTAGATCAGAATCCCAGAAAAAATCTTTCTGACCTTGAGGCTGCAAAGCAGAGCCCAAAAACCAGAAGGCTTGTGCTGCACCTTAAAGATGTAAAATTAGAAAAAGATCCTGAATTTATTTTATCATTCTGAGCTTATCCTGTCTGACTGTTGTTAACATAGCATTTCTACATTCCCTAAAGCGTAACCACTGACAGTGACACTGCAGCTGCCACGGCTTCACTCTGGGACCTGACACACAGTCAGGCTTTGAACTGGACTAAATGCCTGCTTGAGAACTCCAGAAAAACTGCATTCTCAGTTAAGCACTGCTGGCCATTTAGAGTATGAGGACAGGAAAGTAGGTGGGGGTGTGTTCTGTATGAACAGAAGAGTGGGATGGCTAGGGAAAGGCAAGAACCTTGTCTTTTGGATCAGCATCACTGACTTTGTGGACTAGGTTCAGGGGATGCACTGGTGATATTTAATAGTCAAATAAACTTTAAAAGACCTTCTGTCTTTAAAAAGAATTCTAATTATATCCCTGAAATAGTGACCTTCTGGTTTTGGTGCAGACAGACACAGGGGTTGATGAGGGCGCACTCGTTAAATATTATTTTGAATTTTTAAAAATGTCTACAGTCGTTGCTTTGTTTTCAAATATTGAATTGTTTTGTTTGAAGTCTTTCAGGCACATTTGGTGCAGAGATATTGTCTAAAAGAAATAAGTGAAGTTCAGTCTGAATGAAATGTATTTTGGAAAGGTATGCTGACATATCTTTCTGTTTAGAAATTACTCTAATTTGAATAGACTGCCTTGATATTACATCAGTAAAAAGTAACATGGAAGAGACAGAGTAATGTTACCTTGCCAAGTTTAAGAAAAAGAGTAAACAATTTGCTTCCTAAGACTAACAACTGAATATGCAGATATTAATTAGCTGTCCAAATACTTCTGTGCTTATTTCCTAAACTACTGCTTTAACATTTCCTAGAGGAATCATGCAAATTTCTGCAAAGTTTGTGCATCATTTATTTTGGAAAATCACTTTATGATTCATTAAAACACTTCCGAAGTTCTCTGCATGCAGTGTCACTCTCTTGTAAATCACAGTATGTATGCCTTTAAAATTAGGGGAAATGTTTTCCTCATTCACAGCCTTTTTTATTTCCTCACTTAGAGTTTCACTTTATAAATATGCTTATATAGGCATCACATGCACATCTGTGTATTCATATGTGTGTGTGTATATACACACACACACACGCATATATATACATGTGTATATGTATGTATGTTTGTATGCACGGGTATGGGTATATACACTGCTCATACACACAAGTGCCATACTTAAGCATCATAAAAAGTCCAGACCAGAATGCCAAATATGGAGAAAAATATGCCAAACAATGAAAGAAATCATGCAGCCGATGACAGACGTTTAAAATACGGACTCAGAGATGATGTGTGAATCCTTTCATTTCATATTTTTAAGTTCACAGCAGGCACATCCTGTAGTCTATGGCAGAAAGTTTTATTGATTCACAGAGGAATAGCAAATGCTACCTGAGGCAGCAGTTCTTCCAAAATACTGTTGCTATCAGAAGAAAATAAAGAAAATCTCATTGTTAGATATGATTTGTGATACAATTCCTCTCGTGTGCTGAGTATTAAGGTATTTTAAAGAAAGAGATCTTTTCTGTCCAGAGAGAAGATATAAGGAACACTTCTTGAAACAAAATCAGTCTTGAAAATTTGAGATTTCACAGCCCATTAACCTGCTATTAAAGACCAGGGACAGGATTTCTTTCAGAAATGAACTTTACATTCTGCAAGAAGTTAGCTGTGATACCAGAAAGGGAAGGGAGGAAAAACCTACATCCTCACCCAAAACATCAAAAAAAATGAGGTCCACGACACGATTCTTATCAAAGTCCATGCTATTAAAGAAATGAAATTGTAGCTGTACAAAGCTGAAGATACCAATTATGTGTAATGGTGCAGAACCAGGTTACATCAGCTTTGAATTTCAGGCAGTTCACATTCTATTTTACCTGCATTTGCAGCAAGTTGAGACAGTGTCAACTCCCACTTAGGATTCAGTTGATCACAGTGTTACAGAAAGTCAAACTGACAGTTAAGGGGAAGTGAAAGGTTTTGGGTCAGGTCTCTGTTGTGTTTTATTTCATTCTCATTAGGAACAATAATACAACAAACTATGTTTGATTTTGAAGCTGAAGCACATGCATATGCGTGGAATATAGTTTTGTTTTTGTTTTTTTGGTCTGGATATATGAAAGGCAAGTAAAAGAAATTTTGGAATAGTTTCAGTGAGAAAAGTATGCCTCTCTTCAAAGTGAGTCAGTTTAGCATTAGGTAATGTGTTGTCTGGGATAGGTGAACCAGGCATGATAACACCATCAAGTGTGCTGTCTCAGTTAATTGTATTCATTTCAAAGGAAGTAATAAACATTAGGATGCTTTAATTTAGTTCATTTCAATGGGAGCAATAAACATTAGAGACCCTTTAGTGTCCATTTCTGAAGAGTCCCACTTGACTAATTTTGCTCTAATTCAAAGGGGAGAGACAGTGAGCATGATTAATTTAACTCTTTGCATGGCAAAACATTCAATTTGAAGTTGTTTCCTCCAAAGAAAATACTAATTACAGTAATAAAAATTAATATTTATTGCCATTCTAGATATGACACTGTAGCACCAAAAGCTCCAGCCAATACAAGCGGATGAACTCACTGAAGTAATACACCACACAAGGGATACTTCCTTAGGAATTTAAGTGACCATTTTTCTTTTTTTTTCTGGGGAAGCAAAGTAGTGAACAGAGTGGTGTGGTGGTGTGGATAGTCCTACTTGAAAGGCTTCTCTGCAATTGCATTTTGTTGCCTTGTGCTCAGGGGAAATTGGGCTCAAAGGAAAAAAGTCTGGCATGGCAATGCCTGGCATTTCCCCCTTTGTCTTGGGAAGCTGGGAGTCTCTGGCTCCAGTAATATCTGGGCAGTATGACTTCAACAAACAATCACGCTCTTTTAAGCACTTAGTATTGTTGCTGTTAATGTTATTGTTCCTCATCTTTTCTTCTAAGAAATTGTTGTCCCAATGGATAATCTCTGCATTTTGCTCCTTTTTTGCTGGAGAGAATGGGAGAAAAGGAAGTGGCTGTTTGGAGCCTGATTTCCAGCTGGTTATAAATCACAAGGAAACACTATGGTGGCTGAGAGACTGGACATCTCTGCTGTGAGGAAAAGCTGAGACAGTTCAGTCTGAAGCAGCAAAGGCTCAGGGGGATCCTACCAATGCACATAAATTCCTGAAGGACGGGTGCAAAGAGGGCAGGGCCAGGCTCTTTACAGTGGTGCTCAGTGAAAAGGCAGCAGGCAGCGGCCACCAACCGGAAAACAGGAGAATTCCTCTGAACAAGAAACATTGTTACTTGAGAGGGATGGAGTACGGTTACAGGTTGCCCAAGGATATTATGGAATCTCCAGTCATGGCCATGGGCAGCTGGCTTTAGATTGCCCTGCTTGAGCAGGGATTGGACCAGTTGATCTTCAGAGATCCCTACCAAGCTCTCCCAGTCTGTGTTTTTGTAATAGTCAAAATATTGCTGTGATACCAGCTCCATTTTAGTCACAGATTCAAAACACTGCACCATCCCAGAGGACACAAAGTGGGCTGCTATTAAAAAAGTTAACTTCATTTCAGTCAGACACAATAAAATGCTGAAAGTAAACCCAATCCAAAGTTCCTATTTAGGTACAGATATCTTAAATTGCAATAGCAAAGTTTATAAGCGGGCAGAAGCAGGAAGGGAAGGAGAGAAGGAAGGTGACAAAGAGATTGTCAAGCACTTTAATTAGTGAAACACTATATGTTTGAAATGATATGTTAATACTCCTACTAAATAAAAAAAACCAACCTCCTTAAAACTGCAAGAAACAGAATAAAACCCTCCTAATAACTCACTGTATGAGGGGATCGTTCTATTTATATAAGGGTAGAAAACCCAGACAAATACAGCATAATTCTCATAGTTTGGTGATCTATTTTCTTTCTGTCACATTGCTTTTTTCAAGGCTTTTGCCAGGTGACAGATATCTACTATGGACTCATGTAGCTACCATTGAAGGTAATGGCTGAATTTTGGGGACTACAACTGTACTATTAGCAGTGCACTATTATGTTATAATTTAAGGGTGTACTATTGTTGTTTCTACTGTCACAAATGGCAAGAAGTTGTATCTTTTGATGTAACAGATATGGTGTTTCACATTTAACATAATGCAGTTTAATAGGTGTTTGCTAAAGTTAATTTCCTTAATGTTAATAGGAATCTTCTCATCAGCTTCCCTTGGATCTGTTTTTAATCTCACTTTCTTTTATTTCTCATTTTAAGTTCACAGAGAATTCATATTACTTCAGGATAGGTCAAACACATCCTATCTATTTATCTAACAATTAGTTCAATCCATCTGGCTTACAGTAATATAAACCCTCAGCACATCACAGTATTTAATGCATATTAAATTTAAAATTTTGTGGCAAGATGTCAATTAAAACCTATATCCTGCTTCTGCATTTTTCCTCCTAGGTCATGCATTTTCATCCTGTTTTCCAGGGAGTTGCAAATGTCTATATCTGAAAAATGTGTTTCCCACATTTATGTTTGAGCAATTTTCTGTAACACTTTCAGTCATTTTTTCAGTATGCATATACATTTTGACTATTTTCCTTCAAGAATATGTGTATGCTCTCCCTCATCTTGTGACTGCTGACACTGAGCGTCTGATTCCAGGAAAATATGTGAAATCATATTGGTATATTTTAGCATATATAACATCTCTAGACAAACACTTTAACTCAAGTAGACTGTGTATCCTTAGGTGGAAGAATAAATGCCTCAGTATGCTGTGATAAACTATTTAATAAAATAAAAAAAATAATGAAACCCTTCTTTTCAATCCAGGCTGCTGTATTGCCATACATTTTATTGGTCTGAGAGGTAGAATTCTTGGCAGAGGAATCATCCCTTGAGCCACATAAAGGGCACCTGGTATATTTCAGCCTAGTGTAACTATAAATGACCAGAATGGAGTCCGAAAGGTCTGCTCAGTTCAATACTTGATTTATGTTTTGTGCAGTGGTGAGGAGATTTTGGAACTGACAGAGAGAGAGGGCGAGATGCTGCAATTGTAGCTGTCCAGGTGAGAGAGAGTACATGGATCAGAAGCATTTCCCAGTGATTAATTCAGCCAACACTATTCTCTTCATGGGAATACATTTATTTAAAAAATTCTTCAGACAGTCATATGTGCTAGACATTTATAGAGGTGCATGCTATATGCTACATTTTGAATAAAAGTGTGTTTTTCTCTGGTGACATTTACCATTCTGTGAAATTCCTTATAAAATCAAGGAGAAGGTCAAGCCTGTTGAAATTGTGGTTAATGACAAGCTACACAAATAGGGTAAATGGAAGGGAATTTTGTCTTTTATTTTACACGCTAGCAGGAGCCATTGCAGACATGATCTGACTTTACTGGATTTGGTTAGATCTCTCTCATTCTTCTACTGTCCTTGGTTTCATCACACATGCAGAATTTACACTTCATGACAAATATAATATGTTATAAAAAATATAATATAGATGGCAAACAATTTCTTAGTGCTTTCCAGAAACAAAATATTAACCACTAGAAATATGCTTTACCTTTAGTCTAGACAGAAAAACAGTATTTTATAAAACAAAAGCTGGTTATTAAAGTCATCAAAAGAAAAAGTCCCTAAAGTAAATTCTTTACTCTGGAAAATATTTATCTATTTGAATCATGTAAGAAATTTTTCTTTTTAGAAATATTAAATAGTATACAAATGGATGGACATTTTCCAATAATGATATTTTGTCGGAATGATTGTGCACTGTCAGTTATTTTCCTTTTTAAATGGTGTTTATTTATGTATTTTAGCAATCCATTTTTACTGCATCTTTTCTAATATCAGAATATGTAGGTTGTTAGAATTGAAAGACTTAACTGAAAGGGATTGAAATCAGAAATCTTTGAAGATTTCTGACTTATAGGTCAAATTTAGTGCATGTAGACATGATAGACTGATTTTGTTTAGGTTTTAGGGTTTCCTTGCTTGTATTTCAGTTTTTCAGACTCCTAGTTTTAGTGATGATGGGTGTTATTAATTAAAACCCAACAAATTTATTTCTGTTTCTCAAACAAATCAAGATTTCTCTAGATTCCTACAAAATTGTGAAGAGATCTTATACATCTTGTCATCCTGAGCTGTGAGATGTTATAAAAAATTTGTTCAAACATTTGTGTTGAACAACACTTCACAATAATAAATTCTAAAATTCTGATAAGGCTCAGTATGACATAAAATCTTTACTTCTCTTTTGATTATGGTATTTTGTCTGAAAAAGTTCAGCTTTTATGTAGATATGACAGAAGTCTTAAAAATTCCTTAAAAAGTCCTTAAAAATTGGGCTGGAGTCTGCAAACTCCAGCCCAATAAAAAATGGTTCTTCTCACCTACCTCTCCTAATATTTTTTCTTTTGTTGCCATTTCAGTGGAGACTTACTAATGTATAATGTTAGTGCTCAATAGAATATGTTGGTGTCAAACTTTTGCCTCAGAAGACTGACAAACCAGAAGGTGAATTAGAATTGCGAGGTGTTTGCACATTTGCCATTTTTTGAAGCAATGGAGAAGAGATAAGAGAATGCAATTTAAATTTTGTCAATAAACATATCTAATGGAGTTTTAAAGTTATTTAAATTATGTCAGAGTAGATATCTAAACTCCTTTAACAAACAAATGACTGCTAATGCTGTAGATAGACTGCTGTACTGGGTAATGTTCTTTGAAGAGCAAATAATACTGGTCAATAGGAAACCCTCTATCACATTAGTTAACAATTTATGTTTTATTTTACCTTAAGCATTTTGAGCGTATATTGCTTTTGTACTTTCTTCATCATTAAAGCTGCAGAAAACATTATTGTGTGGACTTTATGGCAAGAAACATTGCACTGCTGATTTTGTTTCTAGCAAGGAAAAAAAAATATGTGCAGGTCTTTTCAGGAGTCTTGTTTCATTAAAAGCGACACTAAAAAATTAATAATAATAATAATGGTATGGAGCTGGAGATTGTATCAACACCTGCTCTGCATAAATGTTTCTGGAATATAAGACTTGTAGTGTTGATTCTGAATTATTTTAGTATTTTGTTTGCATACCCTCCAAAAGAGAAACAGAAGTGAGAATCCAGAAAATTGATCATAGGTAATTCAGCTGTGAAAATGTGAAGATTTTAACCAGTTTCATCCCTCTATCTGGATAATACACCAGCTGTCATTAATTTTATATAACTTTATCTATCTGAAAATTATTACTTCTTCATGTTAGCTATGTAAAATATAGAAATTTTGATCAGGGCTAGGTGACATATTTTTTCTATATAATCAGTAGAAATCTAACAAACACTCTTGCTTGAGTATGTAATTCATCACACCTTAAGGAAAAGCATATATTTGATTAAAAAACTTGTACACTAAATTATCAGCAAGTAGAGATTTCTCTCCAATGCCCATAAGTGAAAGCTTCAAAACTGCCTTAAACCTGGAGCCTGTGTTCTGGACGAAGATGAATTTTAACACAAGCTGTTAACCACAGCAGGGTGAGTCTCTCAGAGACACAATCATTTCACTAGTTCTTTGTAAGGGCTAATAAAGGCAAAAAAAAACCCCAAACAAACCTGAATTAGCTGGTACACTAGAGAAGAGAATATACTAATTAACACACAGTTTGGCATATACTCGACTAACAGTTCCAGTAGTATACAAACAATTCTGCTTAAATAGGAAAAAAAATCACCACATCATCACTATTGCAACAGTTTCGGAGAAGATATTAAAGTAACACTCACTTACATGTTTTTTATTCAGATTTGTTTCACTTTGTTAGCTTGCTATTTAAAAATATCTAGAGAGTGAATCCTCATCATAGTCCTCAGGAGAATAGACATCTTTATGTGGGTTTTTTCCCCACTGCCGTGTAGTCTTTATAACTGCATTTGCAAACATGAACACCATGGTTGCAAACCGCAGATTAAATATTTCAACCATGATCTATATTTGCAAGCTCCTGTTAAATTTATTGCAGCCTACCAGGAAATTTCTTTGCGTACTTTTGCTGCCTCTTACTGTCCTGCTCTTCACATCCCTGTAACCCTCCAAAAAGGTTACATGATAGCTGAACATCTCATGCATCTTTCCACTACTCTCCTTTATCTGAAAACCCTTAAACAAGTTCTTGTTCACCTTAACTGGCTACCATACTAGAAGACTTAAAAAGCTAAGTAGACTTATTTCTTATATTCTCCTCATGATATTTTTTCATGTCATATGGCATGCAGAGAATGGATGAACATATGTATAGTTGTGTGTTAGAAAGTGACATCATGAATGTAGCACTGGCAAAGCATAAAAGGAGTAGAGAAGAACAAGCAGTGGAACATGCTTGTCAAAGAGGGTAAGTTCTAACACAATAATACAGAGGAATTTGGAGGAGGTGTTCCCAGGTGAGAGTGTTGCTGTCTACAGCTGACCCTGAGCAGCAGGTGTAAGTTGCATTGTAGCAGGCTGAGGTGTGCTGTTGACATCAGGACTTCAGTATAAAGTATTAAGCAAGTTGGCAAATATTGCCAACAAATCATGAGCAAACCAGAAGTGATTTAAAATGGTGTCTGCTCCCGAGCCCAAGTTGGGGGAGAAATACAATATATTTTACAGTTTTGTTTTACAGAAGGTATGAATTACCAGTACAAGGGTTGTGGCCAAAGAGGAAAAAAGACCATGCCTGAAGTTTACATGGACCCAGTATTGAAAGCAGGTTCTTTTTTAAGAGGTAACAAAATTCATGCTGAAAACCCAAAGGAAGGATAATATCTGATTACATTTGAGAACTGCTTGCTGTGATGTTTGTTAAAGAGTACAGCCTGCAGCAGAAAGGCAATGTCACAACAAGGGTCTGCCAGAGTACTGAATCTGTTTTGCTGCCTGCAGTTGGTGTGAGGAACATGCTGAAAAGCAAGCAGAGAACTGAGTTACTAAAACTGTCTTTTGCGGGAATGCATGGATCTTTAAGTTATGCATAATTTTTAGAGGGTCAACACGCATCAGAATATGGAGCACAGAAGTACAGTTCAGCCATATGAATGGTCATGGAACTTGGAAGATGCATGATCTGTTGTGTCCTTTGCAATGGGAATGTTAGTCTGGTGCTTTTGTTGTCAGCCCTGCTACCTCACGCACCCTTGCTGCCGTGAGTCGCTTGTGTTCTCTAGTTTCAGACCTGGTAAGTAAAATCTTGCCCTGCTGAAAACAACAGGAGTTTAGCTATTGATTTCCATGCCTTTCTCTAAATTGGTTGTCCAAGGACTTCTGTGTGCTGGGTGGAGCTGTGTGCTGACTGCTTGCTGACCTTTTTTCCCAGCAAGGGAAAGCCAGGAATGCTGCCAGCTCCTCTTATATCAGGCTTATGTTATTTTTTTTCTTTTTTGAATTAATTTTTTCATATGGAACCATTGCAATCTATTTCCTGGTCTCTGATTTTCTGCTTAGTCAAGACTTGATTGATGGGGTTAAACTTTTGCCATGGGATTAAATCCTTTGAGTGCAACCTGCAGACACTTGCAATGCACAAACATGCTTGCATTGTCTGATTCCATGATTATTTGTTATGCAATTTTCTCATCTCTTTTATTTCACACAGAGAAAATATCAGAGCCTGCTATAAGAAGAAAACCCTGGAATCTTACTCTGAGGAAAAGGATGTGAAAAACTGAAACCAAATTCTTTAAGAATTCTTCCATTTATGGCATCTCTGAGATGCTGCATTTCCACCACTTATTTTAAACCTGTGTCAATGAGAACCTTCTTTGGCCAGACACCTGAAAATGCACTGCATACTCCTTTGGCAGAAATTCATGCTGTGCTTGAAAACAAGACTAGACCAGAATAAAAAGAATGATGGATAAGTTGGAGAGGATTTCCAGACTTACAAGACTGAAGGGGAAATGAGAAAATTCAAAACAGCAATTGTGAAATTATGTAAAGACAGTGATGTAAACATGTTTTTACATCTTTTACAAGGTGCAGGACTGAAAAAATACAGAACTATTTTTTAGCTTTAATGCTTTGGCCTAACAGAGGCAGTCCAGTATAGGATTTTAATTTTCCAGGTTAAGTGGCCTAGAAAAACCAAGATTTTGCATCAGGAAAAGGAAAGATCACAGATTATTAGAGGACTGAGAAAGCATGCATGTTTAGATTAACCTGGAAAAGGTTGGAAATGCTGTCCCTAAAATATAGAGTTACACACTCAGTGTATTAAAAAAAACCAAAAAAACCAAAAACAAAGATATCTATAAGCAATATTTTTTTAAACTAAGACTTGTAAAAGTTTCTAAAATTTTCTTTATAGTGTGAATTAATCATTTTAGTATAATATATTTTATATTATCATTATTTATTTCTATTTTTTCCACTCAGGAAAGCTAAACATATTGGAACAGACTCTTCCTGCTGTGCTTGGCTTCTTCGACTTGTTGGACAAGTCTGAAAGAAAGTGGAAGCAGGCTGCTGTCTCCCATTCAAGATTCCCCCTGGGATGCAAATAAAGGAAAATCTTGGAAAAGGCAAAGTAGTTGCTCTAATGTTTCCATGCATGTCAGCTTAGTGGTTATTTTAGGTGTAGAGAAAGGCTTCTCTGCTCTTGCTTGTCCCCTCTTCCTCACAATGAGGATCCCCACTTTTAAGAGCTCAGCAGTCTCCCTTTAAGGAGTCTGCTGGGTCACCAACAGATTTCCTCACTTAGGTATTATCCCATGAGGACCAGATGACCTGCCACATGCAAAAGCCCAGGATTAAAATACAAGGTAAGACACATACAAAGCAATAGGGACAATTATACTTTAATGGTTTCAGCCCTGACCACATCTAAGCTTACTTCATTTAACTTTCATAAAGATATCTGTGAACTTGAATAGTGCACATGTATTTAGAATGAGGATACATATCAAGTTCATCTGTGCTAAATAATATCTAAAATAAACAAAATATAAATTGAAATGGATCTGTGGCACACTTGTAGCAAACAGCATAAATGTTCTTCCAAAAACCTCTTTGCAGTTTTTAAAACAATGATATCAAACCATGGAAAGAAATGGCATTAAATATGGATGAACAACAAAAAAATGAAACTTGAATCCACTCCCCAGATCTCTCATCTACTTACTAGTACATCTGTTTTCCTTTAGATAAGACAAAAAGATTCTTACTACATCCTTTTTCAGACCTTTAATGATGTAATTGTTCCTTTTAAAGAAGTTATTAATTTGAATATATTTGTTATGTCAACCTAACAATCAGTCTTCAAAAAGTTGAACAAGTATGCTTTTCTTGAAAGAATATAGAGCACAGCTTCTTCATGGAAAACATACTAAAATCACAATATTTTCAATATAATAGGGCATAGCTTAATATTCCACTTGAATTCAATGACCAAATATCCAATAAACAATCCTAATGGGAGATCTGATTTGGATCCAAACATATGGTTGATTTCCAATCTTCAGTTTATATATTTAGTAAAATTATGTGATTATTTCCTGAGTGTTGTGTCTATAAGTCAGTACACCTTATTTAATACTGCCTTAATAGCTAATTTTTTTAAGAATTGGTGTTTTTTTTTTTCTTCTCAAATAGTTAAATTCATGTAAAAAAGAAGACTGCATGTATTATAAAGACTATTTTTAATAACACAATAGTATGAAAAAAATTAAAACATCTTCATATATCATGGAAATTGAAACAATTTCAAATTGTCAATGTGTTAGGGAAAAGATTTCTACAGAACTATAGCAAGAATTTAAATATTGGGAAAAAGCTGAAGCTGTCTGTAGCTTTTTCTTCTTTGTATTTCTATCAGTTTTTACAGAAGTTCTTGTCTATTTGGACCATGCCAACTTTTGAGTTCTCTTTTGTATTGTGTGAAGAGGAATTTTGCAACTTTTAGTTATAATTTTTAAGAAAACATTTGGTGGGAGTGGCAAACCATCTCCCTTTGGAGGAAATATAAAAGATCTTTTTTGGTTTGAACTTCCAGTGCTTGGTTTTCTTTCACAAACTACTAATTAAGCTTTCAGAGCTCCAAAAGGATAGAGTTTCCCTTCAGTGTGACCTCAGAGGTGTACTTTAGTAAGTCACTGTCTAAGAAACCATGCAATACAAGCTCATTCCTAATATGTTACAGCAAGCGATGATATCCCACTCTGATTTTAATTTCAAACTTAGTTAACACATAAAAGGGGTAAAGAACCACCACCTTTCCACATCCTGGATCACCATTTTTTGAATTCCTTGAACCAGAAGTTCTCTGTCAAAATTTTTTTGCTTTGAATCAAATAAACACTCAAAAAAACCCCAATATTTTTGCCACTGTTTATCAGACAGATGGAAAATGTGACTCCTTAGTGGCATTCCACCTCAGTTACTGGACCACACAAGGCTTTTCAAGGCTTGAGCTGTCTGCTTACCAGTGCTCTATAAAGTTTAATATAATGTCTCCTTTCATAATCAGAACTTAGTCAAATATATGTGCCAATCTGGTAAGAAGTGAATAAAGCTGATGCAAAACCTATTTCAAGTGGGTATATCCAATACTAAATGTCACATTTTACTGGTTGACAAACATTATCACTTCATTTCACAGTACAGCAAACAACTCATAAGTCACTGGCTAATTTGATTGACAGTAGCCTTGGGCATTCTTTAGAAATCATTTAGTATACTGACTGAGTCAGACTTTCAGGGTAATTGACCTAAAAATATGAAAAGAAAGTCTTATAGTCTGCTTAAAATGAAGGGAAGGGGGAAAATCAAAAATGTGAGAACAATAAATTATAGAAATTTCTCATTTGAGTAAGTTACAGCTTTAATAGCTTTCTTCAAGAACTGAGTGCACTCAATTGAACATCTGCTTTCCAGCTGTGTATATTGATATATTACCAGGGTTTTATCCTCTTCTACTTTAAATATAGCCATAAGTTTTTCAGAGCTCCACTACCTGACTTTCTGACAATGCCTTGATTGTGAAAGATATAAAAATGTCAAAAATTCTGTAGGCCATTTTATGCCCAGGATATTATTTTTCAATTGAATCCAAAGACAGATGTCTATGAACAATTAAACCATTCTCCAATCACACCTTGTTCCAGCTGGGATCATAGAATTAAAAGGAAATAAGCCATCATGATTCACTTATTGCCAGAGTACCTAGGGTTTCCTGTACAGCTGATAGATTCTTATTAAACAATTCTGTCGATGGAAAATGAATATTGTCCGCTGCTTGAACTTCTAAAGTTAGTTCTTTGATATTAAATTTGATTTTCTTCTCTTATAATAATTCATACGCTTAGTGACTGGCTTCAGAAATTCCCATTAGATGGAGATTATGTTATCTAAAGCTTACTAAATCCCACATCAGGTCTCAGGGAGTTTAGCTGCAAAGTAGAACACTGAAAGGGCCTGTAGTGAAAAGAGGAACTTGCTAATCAAAGAAATGTAGCCTGGTGACTCTTCTATTAAAGGAGATGTGGAAAATGTTTACTTCTTTACCCCCACCTTAATATGAAGTTACCTTTTTTTACCTCCCTTTGCCACTGTTTCTTGCTTGGCAGCCACAAAGCTCAGACTTACTAAGTCCAAGGGGTCAAATAATATGTGCTTATGAACCAAAATATCGTCAGTATGTTTATGTTTTAGTGCTTCAGAATAGCTATACTTCCATTCATGTGGGGAACATTTAATTTCTAGACTATGCCCAGAAAGGTTGCTAATATAATATTTCTGCACTTTGTAGACAGACAGTTTGTGATAGGTTATACATTTTGAAAGAAATATACACTCTTACCATTTCCCCTGGACACAATAGAGCAGACACAAGCAGCCTTTGTTTCAAAAAACTGTTATAAGATTGAAGGAAAAAGCTACTGATTGATATGTTTAATTTTATTAAATGGTACCAAAGAAACATAATTGCATCTTTCAAAAACACTAGCAATTAAAAGGATGCGTTAAAGTGTGTAAGTTAAGTTTCTCAGGCTTGATAAGTTTTTGCAAAAGATTGACACACATTAAACTTCTGACTGTGGAAATTACAATCAAGTGAGAAGTTTTTTCTTTTAAAATGTTGGGATTCTGAATACAACAGAGGAGGAAATTGAAAGGTAAATCCAAAAGACTGAGAAAAAGCTAATGTGTTTCTTTGTATCTTTACAAATCTGTACTAGGGACATTGGTTTATATGACACATTTCTTGCCTAAATGTATGCACACTTAACTTGAAAGGAAAAAAAAAACCCCAAACACCAAGGTCAGCTTCTGCTCATAGGCCCCAGCCAAGCAAATCCTTTAAGCATGTGCTCAAGTTCAGCAGAGGAATAATAATGTCAACATGAAGAAAACTCCACACATGTTTAGATGATTTAGATGTTCACAGGTCCAGGGCAGTTTTACTTAGGACCCATTCTCTTGTAGCAGTGAGCGCTGACATGACTTTCACTTTCCTTCCATACAGCCACTGTTTATAATAAAAAAGAAATTTGTAGGGACAGGCAACTCTTTGCATAGGTACAAGTTCATACAACAGCAGTTATCCCTTATGTCCCTCCCATTCCACCCTGTCTGTGTCTCTCTGTCTCTCTGCCACCCTCTCCCCCATTTCTTATTGCATTTTATCCAACAATGCTGGGATCTGTTGGAGTCCAGGGCATCCCNAGCGAGGAGTTTCAGAGGGCAAAGGACACTTTACCACCGAATCTCAGGGATAAGAACCCGAGAGGACACACAGGCTCAGATATGTTTAAAAATCAAGAGTAATGTAAACATGTTATTTGACCAAATGTACGAGACAAAATTTGTTCAACATTTGGCTTGAAGGAAGTAGAGAAGTAGCACTTCAAGAGAAAATACATTCAGAAGAGTAAATATTTTTTTCTATTTTTTCTTTTTTTTTTTTTTTTTTTACCTGAAGCAGTCATATTTCAGTTTCTGAAAGAAAAAATCCTAATTTTCTTTGTCACTACATTGGCTGTAACTTTTTTTTTTTCACTCTTAAATTAAGGATAAAATTAAAAAAAAAAGAAGGAAAAAACCCTTTTTAATTCTCCCTGTTCATTTCATCTCCACAGTATTAACAATGGTGCCTGTTAAAATCCAGTCAAACTCAACTGAAGAGTCATTAAATGATATGCAATACTTCCATCCAGAGATTCTTGAATTTATCATGGAGTGTGTGCGGGGTTGTGGGGAACTGAAATACAGAAAATTAAAGCAAAGCATCAATATTCACACAACATATAAATGGCAGAAAAAAGAATTCAAGAATTCCTGAGATTTTAAAACACAGACTAAACCTAAGACTTAAACCTTCAGCTCAAGCACTTCAGCCAAATTTAAGGCTTCAGAGATTATGCTTGGATATTCAATTGATCTGAAAGTTGTTCTCTGTAGATATGAAATACCTGAAAAGTCTGCTAAATGCAGAATAAATCTTGCTGACTGATGAAGGAAAGAATATTTTCTTAAGCAACTGCTTATTCATTCCTCCAGATCTGTTATGTGGGGTGAAAAGATGCATATTTGTTGCTTTCTCTTCAACCCTCTGAATTACCTTTTGAGCTTTTTTTTCCCTCCTCCTTTATCTTGAAAAATAAATTCAGTGATATGGTTCAATATTAAGTCCTTTGTAACACTTCCAAATGCTAATAATTTGTGCCTATGCTAGTAATGAATCTTCTTATTCCAAGGATATAAAAATTGCATGATTTGTATTTACAAAGTATACTGTGAGACACAAGGGTGGAACATGCACACTTCACACTTGAGTTGCCCTAAATTTCCTCTGTGAAGCTTTTTTAGTTGAGTAAGAAAAAATTCCCCATAGGTTTACTGGGAGCTTAGATATACTAACTCTCTCAAGTCTCCACAAATATGATAAAGTTATCATGGTGGACTTAAAAAATTTTCTAAATACCAATACAAAGCAGAAGCTTTGTCTTATTTTAAATATTCTACTTTTCAAAAATGTATTTATTGAACTATTAGTATTTGGAGTAATTTGTGCTCCCTCAGTATTAAAAGGCTCAACATTTTCAAAATTAACATCACTGAATTATATTTTTTGTAAGATTGGACAAGATCTGTCAAGAAATCATAGTTGATATTGATTTGGATTACTGATAAAATCATGTTATAGGAAATAACATAGATTTATGTTTACCTGACTGAAAAGAGAGAGTCTGATAAATTTTTTCTAGTTTAACATCTGAAATCAGAATGGTGACATCCTAATTGGCATTCAAAGGAATGCTGATGTAGAAAAGTGTTGCTGCAGGAGTGAATGTTAACAGTGTGAAAGATTTACACCTACATCTGGGAAAGTCACGGCACATTGGATGAGCTCCAGCAGGTAAGAAACCACTGTGTGGGAAAGGCAAGTAATTATGTGTCACAGGATCAAAGGAGTTCTTGAAATGTTAGAGAAAATTAGTGCATGAGTTTGGAAGAAGGGTTTTTTCTGACATGGAAAGCTTGCACTGGCTGTCATACGCGGCCAGTGAAAGAGAAGGCTGCGTATCCTGAAAACATCGGGAGGCCATCGCTGCGGGGATCAGGGAAGCAGGTTGAAGCACAGAGATCACACTGTGCTTTGGCATGTGAAGGAGACTTGCAACATGAGGTTTCAAATCCAAGAAAACTCCCACAGGAGATGAGGACTAAAGAGAGATTCATTTGTTTTGTGTAGTTGTAGGATAGGGCTTTTTTTAGCAAGCAGTTCAAGGTTGGCACCTAAACAGCAAAGCAGATTTTTGTAAGGTGTATAGGAGGATGTAGTTTACTGTCTTGCAGAATTTTTGCAAATAAATTTTGATTTGGTTAAGATACCTCTGTTTCATGATCTATTGCTTCAACAGTCATACCCTGTAGCAAGTTAAAAAAAAAATAAATAAAGGTTTCAAATGAATTCTTTTATACCCTAAAATAGTCCAGATGTTGATTAAACTCCCTTCAACATGCCATCAGGTGTTAAATTTAAGGTCAATGGCAAAAGCCAAATGAAAAACCTTTCCTGCCTCCAAAAGTAGGAGCTTGCCAGGATATTTATCAAGGCAGCAAAAGTCAGGCAAGTAGGAACTTAAATAAAAATCAAATACCTACTTCAGGACTTGTAGTTTCAAAATTCCTTGAGATTAGTCTCTCTTGGTTTCCCTTGAAATTAGTGATGGCAACAGAATTGATTTAGATGAGAATGTAGTGAGCTTAGCCAAGAGCAAATCTTCAAATCCTGCTCTATGGACACCTAATCCTAAGAGATTAAGTTACAGAAAGTATTTGTAGCATTCTTTTTTTTCAAATTTCTTCCCATGGAGCTATATCCTAGCAAAACAAACAATAATTTTGCAAGGATGAACTTGTGGAAAAAAAAATAAAAAGAGTCTCATTTTCTGTGGTGCAAATTTGCCACATACTTTAAAACTTGGCTTTAGATAATGATTTTATGTGTTACTACACAACTAGTATAGAGTGTGTAAGGTAATATGTACATGCTCACTGCAACAGAAGATGCTAATCATGCACTTTAATGAACACCTGTTATTTTTGGAGTTGCAGCTAACCCTAACCAAAATGTCCTGTCTGTGAACTCATTTATTTGGTTCAAAATATGAAGATTAATGACTACCCAGCTAATACACCTCTTAAGAATTTATTTAATCATCACAAATGTCAATCACTTAGTGAGCTTGCATAATTAAAAATACTTTTGAAAACTTATGTTGGCCCATGCCTCCACTTATCACGGTGTGTAGGATATTCAGATGAGAAACCTGGAGGAGACCTCAGAGCTTTCTGAGAGTGGGCTAACTTGCAAGAACACATGCCAGGTTCTGAGCTTTACCAAAGGATGGTAACCAATTTCTTCTATCTGTTGATATAGACTTTGTTTCCTTCCAAGGTTTTACAGACCTTAATGAATTTCCAGAAGATATTTTTGCACAAAGTGAATCTATGAATCCTCTCCCAACATCTATTATGGTTTGAGAGTGAGAAGATTGAACAACACAGTTGCTCCTGCTTTTTATACAAATGCTACACACTGCTACATTGATCTTATATGGTATTTGTTGTCTTTAGTTGATTTTTTTTTTTAATAGGCATTCCTGATTATGAGGACAAAATGCTGTAAGTGCAGGAATAAATCAAAGTTTTCTCAAGTCACACCCTTTCACTTTATTTCAAATAAGGTTTCTAAATTCCAAAACAGCATTGTCTCTTGACAAGGGCATCATGTTTAGAGTTACTATTTCATCTGTCATGTGATATTAGTCCTTATATGTTTTTAAACTTTTTTTTCAATTTCAAATTCTGACCTCCATTTTCTGTCTCTTTTTGCAATGTGCAGGTTCATGGCTAAAAAAAGGAGACTTTGTCTCTTTTTCCCTGAATTCCATCCCATGAAGAAAAGAAGAAAAGTTCATGGGATGAGGTTGACACTGAAACCTTGCGGAATAACACAAGCACAAAATGAGAGAATTTAGTGTACTAGATGAAAAAATAAATCTGTCTTTTTCCTCTCCTTCAAGAATTCGGTCTTTATTAGATGGTACCTATTTATGAAGCTTTTTACTTAAACAAAATAGGTACATTCTAGTTATATCACACTGGAAAGGCTAGCTGCTACTTAGAAATGTCTGACAAATGATAAGGCATGTTTGTTAACTCTAGTGGTTTCTGCAGTTCAAACGACATCTATGGGAAATGAGAAGTGAATCTTTTGTCTGTATCACTTTATTGTTTACCTGGTTTTCGTTATATAGTCTTTAGCCTGATTAACTGAAATAGTTTTTTTTTTAAGTTATGTTTCCTTAGCAATCAATACACAAAATGGGATTGAGGGGAGGAACCTAAGGCAAAAGAGGAACTTTAATATGAATAAATTCACTCTCCACTGTTCATGTAAATAAGGAAATAGGAGAGAAGTATTTAAAATGGGGAACAGAAAGAGATCAAATGCTAAGCAACACTGAAAGCAGAGGTGTGTATTTTGTTATATATGAAAGGAAAAGGTATAAAAGAAGCAGTAGAAATGACAAAGAAAGTATAGTCTAGTCTTAAGTCTGGGATTCCTGTCAGAAAGTTGTAGTGCTTGCAGTATTATTGGGGAAATAACAGCTTTTCTCTACAATTACCCCTGAGAAGTTAATAAAGAATTGTAGGGGGAAAACCTTTCAATCTCCCTCGTTTCCATTCCCCCAAGTTTTAAAAAAGGAAGTTTCAACTTGTGTGTCCTGTGATTTTTCAAAGTAAGGGCAATTCAATATACCAGAAATCATGGGAGAAAACACATTCTCTCCAAGTTTTCAGCTATTTACTGAGTCAACGGATTTTGATAATGCATAGAAATATTCTTTATCATTTTAATAGCTTAAATGTCAAAATGCCTCATCTGCTTAGCTTGTAAAATCTCCTTTTTCCTGGCAAACCTTTTCAACAGAACTACAGTATAGATAAATAGATAAGAATGAGTACAGAAGGGTTAATTTGGAGCAAGTGAGTGTATTTTGAGATTCACAGTGCAAAATTAAAAATATTTTTCATTTCTATCCCAATTAGAGAATAATCCTAGAAAAACTAGGACTGGATTTCTCATGCTTGCTTATTTTTTCCCCCCAGTTTACAACCTGCTCTTTTATATATCCCAACCACGGAAGCCCTTTTTATGGTGATGTTTTCACACCTCTGTTCACACATCCAAGATTTTAAACCAAACTACCTATAAACAGACATAACTTTTTTGTGATAATATCATTACATAGTACTATCAAGCATTTAGGCTCTATATTTGATTGTGGAATGCCCTAAATAATATATTTTAGAGCCAATGAGACATTCCACTTTAAATCTTTTTATGTTTTAAAAATAGAGAAGAACCCTCTACACTTTTCCCCTTTACCCTAGTTCTTAGCTAAAGACACAGTAAATTAAGTAAGACTTCTTAATCTTTTTCTTTACAAAGTGCCAAGAGAGTGTTTAAAACTTTTTGAACTCTCGTGAATGCCTCTAGAACCTTTACCCTATTCAGTTCAAATATGGTAAAAACTGGTTCAACAGTATTAGCTATGACCTGCTAAATTTGAGGTCAACATTATTTGCAAACAAAATTCCATAATAAAATGCAGTTAGGAAGTCATGTTCCTTTACAAAGCATTCTGATCTGCCCCTTCTGTGTAGCGTTTGTGTAATGTTATATCCATGCTTCATGTATACTTTGAAATAAAGCTGTGAAAACACATGAAATGTATCTGATATTTTCAGATCTACCTATCTCTTGTTCTATGTAAACACCTTTCTGTCTCTTCAGAGATAATAATTTTCATATTTGCCATGCTCAGTAGTACATCCTGCTTTGGGGTATAATATGCTGTAACTCCTGTAAACCCCATCCCTCTTATTAAAGCCTAAAATATTTTCCAGCCATTGTTTTGCTAAGTGTTCTCTGCCTCTGGAGTCTTGATGACATAATTCAGATTTGCTTTCAAGATCCTCACCTTAGGCCAATTACATTCTAATTGCATGACTTTATGATTTCTTGGGAAAGGAGAAGTAAAGCACTTCATATTACATTTTTTAATAGTTTGAGGGGGAGGTGACATGCAGAAGACATAAGCATTACACGCTAAAATTGTGTGGACATTTCCTTTAAATAAATGTGACAGCGCAAAATCAATGTGTACGATGCATAATGGATACTCAGTGAATCACTGTCAAGGTTTTTAAAAGTGCTTTATTAATTTAAATATTTTACTACATTTTGTCAGGGTGTATGTTTGGGAAATTGTTACTGGAACTTTTTTTTTTTTGGTGATATTTTGTCATTATTTTTTGTTTGTTTAATTTTCACTTTAATTTATAGTGCTTTTATAAAAGACAATATTTTAAAGTAACCTTGTGATCACTGAGGAAATACTGAGAAGACATTTCATAAAAGTAGATGTGTAGGCAGAGACAAATCCTAATCCTGGAAGAGAAAACAAACAGATTTAAACTGCAAATAAAGTGACAACTGCTCACAATAAAGGTTATAAGTGCAATAAATCTTCAGAGCAGTTTTCTTAAAAGCATGGTAGAGTGTTCATCCTCTCAAGTTTTTGTATTGTTTCTGAGAGTCCTTCTAATTGCCTTCAGTTTACAGTTGGAACAAACTGTAATAGAGCTGTGCTGACTTTGCAAACAGAGATAGAAATAAGTTTCATGCCCTCAAACACTTTCTGTGAGTATTAACAATCCTTACCCTTGCTGAGAACCCACCACATACACAAATGTAATAAGAGAGAAACAACAATAGGAATAGAAAAAACAATCAAGCATTTTTTTACCTCATGCTATGCCTATAATTTCTACTCTTCATATGTCTTAGAACATAAAACAAGACCCTTTGTCTTTTTATAATTTTAAGTGTTTGGATAGAAACACTGTTTTTTTGCGCTTATCTTTAAAGCTGTTCAAAATGACAAAGTATTTTTTTTCAATCATATATTAAATTTCACAGTTGCTAAGATTTATCAGCTTAAAAAAATTTAGAAATTGTGAAAGGACATCTCTACATTGCTTTTGAAAATGGTCCATGTAAGTTGTATTCCTGGATAATGAAAGAAAAATTTTCATCTTATCATTGTTATGAAGGCAAAAACAATACATTCATTTCAGAATGCATAACTCAAAAATTTTCTATAACTGATGCTCTTTGGAGAGTTAGTGTATTTAGTTATAAAAGATATAAAAAAGCCTCATAAGAAAATGCCTTTAATGAAAATTCCCAAAAGGTGGACTGTGATAAACACTGCACTGCCTATCCTTACCACACAATTTCTTAGAGATCTTAAAGAAGAGATTTCTATATTGTGTGAAACTTAGGAAATTAAGCCTTTTTCAGTGAGTTTTTGGAGCAAGCACACAGGACCATGTAGAAACAGTAAAGACTAACATAAAGAATGTAAACTGAATTTCAATTTGAATTCTCCATATGCTAAATTAGAGCCAAATATCCAGATGTGTGTATATGTGCGTACACACACAAGTGGTTCACATTTCAAACCTAACATGTTATGACAGGGATAGTTTTATGTAAATTTGTGAGGTTTTTTAAAAGGCAAAAATCTTCATCCACAAGGAAAACAAAATCAGCTAACATGAGACCACTACCAATTGCATACCTTCACTGCAGTATACTTCCAGCTATGTGACCTAACCTCCTGCTGACCTTAGAAACATTTTTTTTTTTAAATTTCAAAATGTTACAGAAATTATATAAATATATAGGCCTGCTAAAATCTCCATAGTAATATTCTCCCTCCTATCTCAGAGGATATATCAAGCATGTTCCTTATAACTTCCTGAATTTTAGTGAATATATGCCCAGAGTCAAAGTAACCTAAATGCTTTCCACTTCTAAGTACAATTCATGGAGTGTCTGAAGAGCCAATCAGACTGGAAGCAGTAACTTTCTGGGCGAAGTCTTATTCTCTTAGGCTGCTTTGTTTCTCATCTCAGAAGAGCCAGGATTTTGTTTTCTATTTCTAGTTGGGCTTTTTTTTTTTTTTCTGGGATAGAAAAATGAGGAAAATACTTTGAGAAGTACAGAAGTAGGCTGAATGCTACAAATCTTATTAAAAAATTAAATTCCAGAACTATACAACTTAGGAGCTCTACAAACCTTTCAATCTTCCAGTTCTAGAAAACTAATGCACTATAAAATAAACTTTTAATGTATTTCTTATTTTCTTTCCTTCACACGAGAAAATAATTCTATATTTTATGTCAAAGACAGAAAGACAACTCAGGAAAGCCCACTTTAAGAGTCTAGCTTCTGAAAACAAATTTGAATTTTGACATTAAGAGGGTTAAAAATAAATTTTCATAGCAGGGCTTTGCTATATATAACTTGATTTTGTTTCAATATGAAGAATTATCTTTGTATTTGTTCTTTTAAATAACATCTGAACTTATTTATAATTTTATCATTTGTTATGGACCTCTTCTAAAATTCAAATTTGGAAATTATTTTTAAAATTACTACAATATTTGAAATTAGTTTAAAAGGAATGGCAGAATGGCCAATATACATTGATAAAGACCTAAACATGGCAATCCATGACTTTCAGCTTACAAAACAGTCCAGGATTAAGACATGCTTGAGCTATGTCAGAATTTTTTTCAGAAAGGTTATAAATCCCCACTTCTCAGAATGGTTGAGAGGGGACGGGACTTCTTGAGGTCATCTAGACTAAGCCTCCTGTTCAAGCAGGGTCACTACATTGGTTACCTTCATACTCTGTTTAGAAAACCTTTTATCCGTGTTTGATTACACTCCTAGTAGAAAAGGTTTTTTGTCATGTACCAATGGAATTTCCTGGGCTTTAATTTGTGTACATCACCACTTGTCCTGTCACTGGACACAATTGTTTGCTTCAATCAAAACTTTATAGGAATTGAACAGATCTTCCTGATATGTTTTTCATGCTGAATCATTCCCTCTTTCATTTCCTCCACAAAAGATGCTCTAATCCCGTTTTCCCCTTTGTGGCCCTTTGCTGGATTCTTTCCACTGCATTTGTGTCTCTCCTGTACAGAGAAGTTAAGAACAGTACTGCTCTTCTAATGTGTCTCACAAGGGATGAATAGAGGGGAAAGATCTCCCTGTTGAACTACTGACAATGCTTTTCGTAATGCAATCTAGAATTTTGTTATCCTTCTTTGCTATAAGGGTGCTTATTTCCTCAGATCTTCCTCTTATGAGGCTGGACATGAGACAGCAATGTGCACCCACAGCCCAGAAAGCCAATCATATCCTGGTCTGAAACAAAAAACATGTGGCCAGAACTCCTTAAGAACTTAGAAGAAAGTATAATGATTGTGGGATAGGGACTAGAATCCCTGAGATGATCAGTAGTGTGATAGGAGTCAGAAGGAAGGAAGGAAGAAGAGGCAAAACTGAAATTTTAGAAACGTCCATTTTTTTGTGATGAGTATGGCTGAGCTATTGGTGGAATCTTAGGAATGGATAATGTTTTCAAAAATAGGCTAAAATATCCAGACTTTGATTTGGAATGGGAGAATATGTATCTGCTAGGGAAACCAAATCAAAATAACAATGATGATAAGAATGGCAAGGGCCTGAATTAGATCCTTTACAGCATAGGTCTGTGACTGAATTAGAGATATCTCTAACAGGTTTGCTGAATGATTTTACTCATGAAGAAGGTCTGCAAAATGGAGAGAACCATTTTCAAGTCAGGCAAATCATTCACATTTGTGTGTTTATGATTTCTAAAGGAGTTCTTTATGACAACGAAATATGACAAAGCTCTGGAGCTGTAATGATGCATGATGAAGAAAATCCTGTGTCTGAGGTCCTCAGATTCACATTGTTATTAGGTGTGATCATTTAGGACTGAAACTATGCCTTCTGGCTGTCTGGAGACTTAAAAAAAAATACTCTTTAGCCTTTGTTTGCACCTCCTTATTCATTAAACATTGTTTCTTTTAAAGACATATTTAAAGAAGTGGGAAGAGGGATGTTTGAAAGGATGTTTGGTTTGCAATGATCTTTGAATTTTGTGTGTCCTAATGTGTACTTTCTGTGTGCCAACAGGACATTTGGACATACCAGAAAGGCAAATGAAACCAGCATAACTGTGAAGGATGTGATAAAAGTTTGTATTCTAATTCGTTATTCACCCCTCAAGTGCACACATGCCTCTATTAAAAAAGTGGATATTTCTCTCTCAATTTTACGCTGTTTAAAAAATAGTATAGATTATATATCTAGTTACATTAATTATATACATAAATAAATAAAGATACTCTACCAAGTATTAGAAAGATTCAGATTTTAATTTTTTTAAATTTTAATTTTAATTTGTTAAAATGTTTGTGCATTATGGTTGGTTGTGGATGTTAAGTTTTTCTAAGAAAATCAAGGGAGCAGTTCAGCCACCTAAATGCCAGCATCTGCAGCCATCATAAACTCTGAAAGATATTTAAATCCCAAGCACTGAGTGCTTGTGTTTTTATTGTGAATAAACCCACACTACTTCCAAACTAATATTCAGTCTGAGAGAAATAGAGGAATGTTAACAGTTACAAAACATATTTGCTGTTGGACAGGTTTGTCTATTGATCTGGCTGATAAGGGAAAATGGTTGATCTAATGTAAGATAAATTATTCTGTGCCAGAAAATTTCTAATGTAAAAAGTATTAAGTAGAAAAGCAAGAATATACTGATATATCAAGGTCTCTACCAATATTACAGATGCTGAGTGGATAATCAGAACAGAGTATTACAGTAAGCATCATTAAAAATTCAATACTGAATCCTCCATGGATCAGTGGGGTCTGGTATCGTCCAGTGCCTCAAAAGGGGTGTGCTACAGAGACACTTTAAAGTAACATTTATTGAGGTTTTAATAGAACTCACTGTACCTGAACAATTTTAAATTCACTTTTTTGCATAGCTTCAAATGAATAGTTACTCTGTCAGTGTTTTTAGCACCAATCCTTCATGCCTTCTTGAAATCTGTAATCTAAGATTGATTTTATTTTTAACTGACATTTAAAAGTGGCAAAGCTTCTTCTACAAGTTGCTTGTCACTTAAAATAGACTGTTGATACTCTGTCATCATGAGATAATGCAGGATATAATTAGTCCTTTTCAAAATTTTATGCCATTAAATGCAAAAATTATACACATTAGCCATGCCTCTTAAAAAAATATGATACATCAATGCATGCAAATCACTGTATCTTTATAAATATTTCCTTAGGAAGCAGAACATCCTATTAATACAGAACCAACCAGAAAGCACTGATCAACTTTCACAGGGTCAGTTTTTCAGTCATCCCAATATACAGGTGAAATCTAGAAGACTGAAATATCAAAAATGGTAAGGGTGTTTAAAAACCCCAGATCCTGACTCTTTTTTTTATAAAACTGTTCTAAAGTATTAGAACTTAGATAAAAATTAATTTACTGGAAAATTGTGTGAAAATTAGTGGAAAACAGTAAGCTTCTTCCCCACCTCCCCCCTCCAAAAATCTAATCAAGATAGTTTTTATTGGTGTGGTTTTAAAAATGCATTTCAATTTGAATTCAGGCTTCTAACATATGATAAAACCTTTATCTTGGAGATATGCAGACATAATAAATTTAGAAATGTGAAAATGATTTTTCATAATATTTCATTATTTTTATATGTGGAAGACATAACAGATTTAAGCAAGATATTCCCCATAAATTTAATTGTGAGGCAACAGCATCCCTAACTCTTTTAGTATTTAGTCGTGATGTGTTTCTTATCCTCTGCCTTTGTTAAAATTGAGGGTTTAAGTCAAACAACTGATTGAATCATAATTTCATAAGCTTATTGTGGAAAATTATATATTGAAATATAGGTGAAAACATGTCTTTATACTATTTTGTATCTCATTTCTTCCACCTGTACATTCATTTTGTATTTAAACATACATGAATAAGTATATACAAATGTTCATGTGTATGCATGTATCCAGTGCTCTCCGAAGTACAAGCACTGCTATCTATCCAAAACCACCTTTTGCAGCTGACACCTTCTCATAAAAGAGAAATGCACTGTAAAGCGAGCTGGTCCTAAAATGACAGCTAAAAGGAATGACAAATAGGGCCTTCAGCTTGCACATTTTAAGATTCTGACAGCATGACCTCTATTGCTGTCACTTCATAACTTTCATACAATAGTTGTCACAAAAATAGCAGAAAGACATTGTCATGATAATCTCTAGGTCTTGGTCCTGTAGTCAGACCTATTCCCTTGCAGAGTCCCAGAGATGGATTTTTAGGACTGGGAACTTTTCATCTGTTTTGAGCAATCTAAAAGTCAATCAACTAGACCAAGTTATGGGTTCTGCATATTGCCAATGTAGGGGAAAAGAATCCACTAAAATTTAATTCACTTTGCCAGTTTTGGAACATGGTGAATCCCATTGTAAAGACTAGTTTAGAGATGTAGAACTGATGATAGTTGCAAATATCTTACTTTCCAAAGTTATGTAACATAAATCCCACCATAAAAGGGTGCCTGAGTTATATGACAGATTGATCATTGGTGACTGAATTTGTAACTAAGTTCAATTCTCCTTTGTTCATCTGACTAAACTACTATTTCAGGTGCAAGGTGAGAACTTTGAATCTGCAGTAAAAAGTACATTTTTCACAAGTTCTGCTACTGCAAAAACAAGAAAGGAAATAGCTGAAAGTTTTTAAAATACAGAAATTTTCAGAGCTAAAATATTTTGAACTGAATATTTCATCTTTTGATTACCCATTTTCTTTAAATTTCATAAATTAATAGTCATAGAGCAGAAAATACATTAATAAAACTAAAAAAATCCACAAAAATCTGAAAGTAACCTTTGCAATTAAAGATGCTTGGAAAATGACTTAAAAATTTTGCAATATTCTTGGAATTACCAGGATTGTAATCAGAATAAAGAAATCCTGCACTTTTAGATTTTAATCATGCTTGTGGTTTGCATATAGAACTATATTGCCACCTCACTATTTTCTGTGCTTGCACAAATATTTCTGGAACTACTTTCCTTTACTCTCTGTAGTAAGATACATCAACATCCCCTTATTTGCACAGTGTTGGTTGCAGGAGTCATCCCAGGATGTGTCCCAGGAGGAATCCTGGGGAAGGCTGGAAGCTTGTAATGCATTAGTGAATTTGTCTCATGTCCCAGTTTCAAAGTAAAAGGTTCTAGCTGAAAACAAAGTTTTTATCTTCAGATCTGCAATTGTGCAGGATAACAAGAAAAAAAAAAGGGAAAAAAACCTCTAAAAAGCTCTGCTTCACACATGAAGAATCGTGTGGAGGTCAGATTGTGCAAGACCGTTTATAAGAAATCTAGCAAAATCTATGGTATGGACTTACCTAGAAGGTTGTACAGTGAGTAGTGTTGTGTAATGCAACCTGAGAAATCTGTAATTATATTATTTAATGTTTCATAATGGCAGCTGTCAGGATTGTACATTCAATATGTTAAATTATGCTTTCAGTAAGGGTAACTTCACTCCTTCTTATGCAGTGAGATACTTCTTGTACATGCCAGCATATGATTCAGAAGACTTCACACAAGAAAGTCCCCGAGGACTTTCCTTATTTGATCTCATGTCACTCAAGGACCTTACTCTTTCACTGCTTCCAATAACTGTGGAAGAAAGAAAAGAAAATTTTGCTAGTACCAAATAGAAAAGTAATCTAGAAAGTGAATATAGCATTTAACTTAGCTAAAGCACCTTTATAGTGTATTTGCTTCAGCATGATATTCACTGATTCCTTCCAGAAAATGACAGTGTGCTTTATTTTCTTGGTATTCAAGATACACACCCTCTGATGAACCTGAAATGTGGGGGTTGGTTATAATTACCAGTCCTTTTGGAAAACACTTTTCAGCATGCCAACAATATAAGGATTTTGCAAACTTATTAAGTCTTTACTTTTCTAAGAATATGGGACGTGATCCTACTGAGTCCAGTAGAATTGACTTTAGTAGCAGCAGCAAGACAGATTCAGGAGAGCCACCTGATGACCCATTTTCATATTGGGCCTTTTTGAAATATTCAACCATATTCATCTGCATTAAAAATGCCACTGACAGGACTCAGTGCATGGTTTTCAAGTAATGTTTTCAATCTCTCAACAAACACACCGTTTAAGGAATAGCTCTCCCTAGTATTACCCTGCACCTTGAGCACCATTCACATATTTAAGTGCAATTCAGTCTGGAATGGCATACCTGGAGGTCACAGAACAGACTGAAGGAGTTAAACCAGACATAAATCAGAATGAAATACGTGGCTCCATAGAAGGCTTAACTGGATAAAATAAACCATGCATCCACTTGTGTACAGCATGTCTCTCCCAGATGAGCAGAGCTGAGAAAACAGGCTTCATAGACAGAACAAGTGTTGTCCAATGATGTACATAATAAATCATCAGTGCAGAGAATTTGTCAATAACCTGCTGCCCTAAACATCCATATGTCTGCTGCATTAGGCTCACGTTGATGCAACTAAATGAGGTCTCAACCAACACAGGATGAATAAAAAAGCAGTGTAGCTTAAAGTGGCAGCAGATCAGTTCATGAAAAACAGACATTTTATCTCCAGTTCTTTTCCAGAGCAGTCTGGGAAATGCATAGTCACTTATGAGAACAAGGAGCACTAGTTTATGCTCCGTATGCTTATTAAAAATGTAGACAGCCATTGGGAAAATTCTTTTAACAAACTCAGACCACCTACAGGGTTCCCAAATACATGACCAACTTTAGCAATGCCCCTAGTGCAGCTCACTCAGGTGAATGGTGAGATTTAGCACTCAATGCAATTATTTAGAGATTCTGGTTTCAGCTCTACCTACACATTGTGGGACAGCTGTGAGCAAGTCACATTTATTTCACCATTAATATTTAATCTGTCTTTTCCATTCAGTCTCTATTCACCAGGGTGAATGTGTGTTTGTACAGTATCTACATTATAATTGGTAGTACCATAACATGAATAAGAGCTATCAAAGAACTTCCAAGAAATATGACAGAAAACAGTTCCTGAGGAAGTTAAGCAGATTGTATATTCTGGATTAAAGTAATATTAAATATGTAAGAAAAAGCTGAAATTTATTCAAAAGTAAGTATGTCTAGCTTTCTTACTGCTTAAGATAATCTTTAAAGGTCACTAATCCCTCTAAACTGTTATAAATGTTCCTAATGTATTTAGTGTCTGGTATTTTTTGTTACAATTCAATACAGGAGCAACTAAATCAGAAACAGATAGCATCATTCAAATTATCTTTTACAAATCCAAAATATATAAAAATTTAAGGTATTTATTATAAAATGCTATTTATTTTGAGAGAATTTGTGTTAATTCTATTTACTTTGAGAGAATTTGTGTTATCTCATTAATTTCATATGTAAGGAACTTCTGGGTAGAAAAGGAAGGGTTTTCTGATTTTATTTTTTTTTAAGCATAGATGTTTCTCCACCTTTTTTTTTTTTTGCAGAAGTCAAGGGATAGTAGTAAGTCATTTTCAACTCAGAACTGCTGAGTTTCCAAACTAAACATATTTCTTGAAGGACTTGGGGAAAATGAATAAGAAAGAAGGGAGTAGATAGCAACATATCATGAGATGGACAAAGAGAAAAGAACAACTGATTATCACTGTAAGAAACACAAATATTACTTTTCAAGTACTGTATGGAAATAGACTATGAAGAGGAAACACCACATTTTTCAACACAAGTTTAGCAGAACTGAACTCCAAAGATAAAATGTTTAAGCAGGTTGAGCAGAATTTTTAACTCGCCTGCTGCTGCTACTTCACTCAAAGATGATTTTATGTAATATAATGTGGAGGCAACCAGAGAATACTTAGGAGTCTAAACTTCAAACTGACTTTCAGATCTGGCCAAGGAGTGTGTGGGCATTTAAGCCTGCTGTCGAGAGGAAGTGCAGTGAATCACTGTTCATGGGTGTGATGAGCTCCTCATGGAACTAACACACTGGTAAGCAGCCCCCATCTGAAACATGAAACACTTTATACTGGAATACAAAGACAATATGCTGCCGGGAGGAGCTCTTTTGGAAATGTTTAAGTCTGGAGGTTAGCTTTTTTCTGTAATTACATGTACATATATCTCTTTGTGTGCATGCGTGTGTGTAAGGGCAGAGAGAAAAGGGAGGAGGAAGAGAGTAATGGAGAGGAAGATTCTTGTTAAAGCTAATTCAGAACATCTATTTAGAGGGTTCCCTAAATCATGCAACTATTCCACAGAATATCAGCCAACTGATAGAAAATCACTAGACCAGAACAATCCATTTTTTTATTGTTCATGGATAATTTACCACCTAGGCTTGTTGTGGTTTTTCCTTTTATTCTCTACTATTCCTGATTTCCACACTGTTTGTTATTTTCATGTGATTGCATACAATTGAATTTGGAACATAAGGCATTAGAGAGAGGAATATAAATTGCAATCAGAGAAAAAATTGAGCATATGAAATGTCAAAAACTATGAAACTTCGTCCTCATTTTTTTAGACAGAACAAGAAAGGATAAATTAAAATTAAAATACAGAAATAAAGCTGCTCAGTGATACCATTTTCCTTATGCAGTAACAATTAACCAGTGAAAATAATTGATACAAGACTATATTAAAGCAAAAAAGTTTGGGATCTAAACTAATCTAGACACTCACATGGAAAATACACAGAATAATGCTGTGTTTGGAAGAAAATTAAATACTCACTCTGTAGGGAATGAGCCATCATATCACAAATGAAAACTCAGGAGAAATTAACCTTTTGCAAAATCCTTCTGTAATGGAGTATAATTTTATTTTACACTTATTAAAAGGAAATCTAAAGGATTGGGAGAAGATGTTTCTAACCACAAAAAGAACTATGAGCTTACAGGACAACCTGACTGAAAAACAAATGTGAGTTATCTATTTTATTTCTGTTTAAAACTCTTGCATTTTATCTGTCTTGCAGATAGCTAGACATATTTGTTCTGGACAGGGTTTTTTATTTCTTTTTTTGAGAAGGACATTGTGGACAAAAACATCATATCACATTTTTCATTTTTCAGGTACACACAATCCATCCCCATAATTTTGAGGTAACTTTGCTTTCCACTAGAATGTTCCAGGTTTTAATCACAAGGCTACTTTTATTCTCAGTATGAGATCAAAATAAATACACGACCAGTGTGAACACTTTTCTAAGAGGACAAGAGGGATTCCTGCTTGTCATAACTAATGAGGGTGATCAAAGCCAACCAGGTGCTCCCACTGACCTGAGCTTTGATCATTTACTATACATGCCAATATCTGAGCCTGGGAGTGAGTTGCCCTAATGGCCTCTGGTTACATTAGTGGCATCTGGCAGGAAAAGGGAGTATAAAGATAAGAAGAAGCAAGAAGGAGAGGTGAATGTCTAGCTATGCAGCATGTGTAAGTGTAAAAACCTCTGGCAATTGAAGTAAGCTCATATTCAAGGACTTTGATACTCTGTACATGTAAATGTTATTGAAATTCTCTGTAGGTTCTTCATGAAAGCTGGTCCCAAAGGGCAATGACAAGATCCTTTACTCACCTTTGAGTGATTGCTCAAATGAACAGACTCAGTAGTTTAAAAGGGGTTTTGCATGTGTGGGTGTGGGTGTGGGTACAATTGCTCTTTTGAAGCTTGTGAAATTTCTGACTCCTCAAAATATTATGTTAATGCTAGAATTTTGCACATTATAAGTATTTCTACTGACTTGAGATTCACCCATTGCTGGCTGTGGTGTTGATGATAGCCAACACTATACAATCCTTCAAATGCAGACTGTGAGGTTAGATGAAATATGTTGTCTATCCTGCAAACTTTAGTTTTTCATTAGTTCTAAAGATGGATTATGTGATAGAGTTGATAGGTAAAGGCATTTGGGAAAGACTTGCTCCCATCAAGTCTGATTCACACTAAGTGAATCTTTCTAAATACAGCTTTTGTCTGTGCTAGTGCTTTAAAACATTTTCTATCCAGCAACAAGTTTGAATGCGCAGTTGTAATTTCTTCAGTGTACTCAGATTCTCCAACTGCTGTGCAGATTTCAGATGTTCTCCAAGAACATTGCAGCCACAGTGATTAAACATAGCAGGTGAAATTATTATATGGGTCAGAAGCTGAGATAATTATTTAATTTATATCCTAATAAAAAACAGTGAAGGAAAAAGGGGCCTGCTATCATATTTGTAAGATTATCCATCACAAAATTCAGAGAGAACGAAGACCATCAGTGTCCTACTTTTCATTTCCAAAAAAGTGGAGTCTTTCCTTAGCACTTAACAAGGTAGGAATTCAAGGCTATGATTTTATAAAAGAAAGAAATTTCAGCCTTCAAAATGCCTGCAGTCCTTAACAAGTAAAGGTTTGTTTTTTTCTGTGCTTTGATATCCCTGTTATAAGCAAGACAAGAGAGGGCAGTCAAAGTTACCTGATTGTGCTGAAAACTGGAATTCTATTAATCACGAAATGTGCTTTATTTCTTCTGGTCCCCTTATTACCATCACCATAATTTTTTAAAATTCTCTGTAACTGGAATAATGCCATTGAAGATAGTAGCTAAACCAAGCTGGCACAGAATGATCCAAATACCTATCCTGGTGAATTAATTAAAAAAAAAACCATAAAATTTAGCTGTCAGTGTTTATTCAGCATAACCCTGACTGTAGAAAGCCTGCTAAGAGAGCATGTTAACCTTTTCTACTAATGCACAGACTTGGTGTCTCCATTGTTCTACACTGGTTCAGCCCCCTTTGGACTGTTTATTACTATAGATGCTTCAGATGTCTGGCTTTTCCACAGTAACTGTCTTTAAAAGTGGAAAGTCCCCAGAGTTTCCTTTCCTCTAAACATTTGTATGTTTACACTTACAAACTTTTAACTGTAGCTGCTATTGTAAATCAGTTCTGCTGCCAGGGGAATAAAGGACAATTTTAATATGGAATTATTGTCAAAAGAGAATTCAGCTGAGAATTTTGATGCTTTCAATGACAACACACCACAGATGAATACATTTACAAATAGATGAATGATGTCCAATGTCTCAAATAACAATACAGTGAAAGAATGTTTTGGTCTTCCTTTGAAGTGCCTTTAGTATGCAAATGATCATCTTTAGGCTTAAATCTGCAGATAGTTCCCTTGCTGGATATTGTGAGTGCTCTGAAGCCAGAGTGCTGTATCACAAGTTGGTAATTGCATGGTGTCAGACTGCACCTCATCTAATTCCACTCACAGTAAATTCTGTGTGTCTGTGTCCTGTAACATGTGCAGCCTTAAAAACCAAACTATTTGGTGTTGTTTTGTGCTAGATGGTACTGGGAAGTGCCGTTCTTGATATGTAGTTTAAGTAACTTTCAGTGCACTAACAGTAGCTGATGGAAGTATTTAGAAGTGTCACTGGCAACAGAGGCGATAGAATCCCTTTTATATTTTACAAACTGGAGTTATGCTACTGATTAAACACAAAGTGTTTTGTGGAAAGTGTTTTGTGAAAAGCCAGCAGATGTAATGTCTTCACAAACTTGTGGCATTATTCATTTCCTTCTGTTGGTGTGTTCGTCATTTTTGGGCTTATAAATGGAACATCAAAAATATGCAGCAGAAGCTGAATGAATGCTACAACTATTCCTGTGTCTATGGCTCCATTTATGTCACATTAAAGATGGAAACACTTGCGATACTTTGTAAAAACATGTATTTTGTATCCAGGGAAATCATGGTCAATCTGAGCTCTGGCTGTGACAATAATTATTTTTGTTTTACCCTGAACTAGCTTGCTTCAGAAATGCCATCATCCAAGGCATAAATTTTACAGTCTTTTATGCACAAAACCCCTCAGCCATTTCTGTATTGTAAATATTTTTACCTGATGGATCATAATCATCAGAGGTCAAAGGCAATAGGCAAAAGAAGCAGTTTGAACTTGGCTTAATGAAAATTGCTTAAGGTAGTTGGAACAGATACCATATTTTCATGTGACTGCCTATAATGCTTTTTACAACAGGAATGAGGTTCTTTGCAGCAGTGTAATTACAGGAGGAAGGGATTTTGACATTGATTTTTTTCTTCTTGGAACAAAAATATTTTAGATCTGATAGAGAAATCAATATTTTCTACCGAAAACTTACTTCAGGTTCTAAAAAGCAATAGTAAAACAAGTTTGAAAGTTAGCTAGAAAAAAATTTTAACTTTTGTTCTTACTGTCAAACTTCCCTCTGAATCAAAATGAAAACATTTAAAAATCCTGTACAGTTAAAACAATAACGCAGACCTCAAATTCCTAACCCTGTGCTTCACAGCATAAGATTTACACTCAGTAAAATAGGGGAGTTCTTTAATGCTGTGAGATTTCACTCACTCTTTGGTAGAAGAAGATCACAACGCTGAATTTTGCTAGAAGATTTAAAAACTATTATTAATTCCTGGAAAATTATTGTTGCCTGACCAAGACTTATGTCAAAAAGTGTTGGAACTCATAAAATGGTGTCAAAAAATCACCTCTTTCACATGGAGCCCTATCCTTCTATTAATGGCAGTTAAATTTTTCAAAAACCATTACCTGATTTAACAGCCTAAATCACATTTTAGAGGTGACTTTAGCATTTAATAATTCAGCCTTACTTTGAAAGAAACTTGGAAGTTACATGTCATCTGTTTTTGCCCTTTTGAAAATCACATCTTATACTTAATGCAATCTTTAAGCCCCTTGGAAAAGCTGATTTAAAATCCTTTTTGAAAATGTCACACTTGTAAGGATACTTCTAAACTACGGGAGTTTGAAGCTTTCAGTGCCTACCTGGAGTTTATTCTCTTGCTCTTTCCCTCCATGTTAAAGCAATAAACCTAGCAAATGTTTTTCTTCTGTTCTTTCATGGAAAGGCAATGACATACCTGTGCCAGGAAAATTAATCAAAATCTTTTTACCTGCGCACAGTAAGGTGTATGTGTGGAAATAAATACATGAGGGCAAAGCAGAAGGGTGAAATGAATTTTAGATCGTTGGTGCTTTTGACTGGCTGGCTGAAAGCAAAATGAGTTTGCAAAATGCAGAGGATGAATAGAATTACTGGCATGATAGATTTGCCTAGCTTATCTGTAATGATCTAGCTACAGTTGCAGCTAAAACATTTTACCTGTTTTTTTGTGTGATACCTGTCTAATATTCACCTCACCTGAAAACACTTATGCTGGAATATAAGGGAGACAATTCCCATTAATAAACTATCAGTGTTTTTGCAGGGTGCATGACACTGCAAAGAAGAGAGTAAAAATTTGAAAATAAATGGGAGACTTCAGCCCTTCAAAGACCTTATCCATTCTCATCATGCTCTGAATTCTGAATACCCTTCTTTGCCCTCACTACACTATTTGCTGTGTGGCTAAAGATGTACACAATTTTTTTAGGATAAGAGTCTGTAGCTGTGGTTAAAGGACAGGACATAAGTCTGTGTGCCCACAGCCCACAAGACCAAGGACATCCTGGGCAGGTTGAGATTAGATAATAGGAAGAAATTCTTTACTGTGGGGGTGGTAAGAAACCGGTGGTTGCCCAGGAAGTTGTGGATGCCCCATTCCTGGAAGTGCTCAAGGCCAGGCTGGATGGGGCCCTGACCAACCTGGTCTAGTGAATGGCATCCCTGCTCATGGCAGAGGAGTTGGAACTAAATGATCTTTAAAGTCGCTTCCAATTCAAACCATTCTCTTGTTCTATGACTCTGCTACCCTCTACTTTGGTGGTCCTAAAGAGACCAGTACGACCTCGTAGAGCACAAGGATCTCAGTGTGCATAATGAATTTTTTGGTCTGGATGTACACCTGCAGTATTTTTTCACCCAATTTTCAAATTGTGGTGTTGCTGCACTTGTGCATTTTTTTTACTGTCATTATTATTAATAATAGGAACTAGAATGAAGTTTAGATAGCTGAAAAGTATAAGCAGTGATTACATTTGAAAACACAGTAGGATATAGCACATAAGCACTGGAATGCTACAAATGCAGTATTTAATGCTGGTAGACTGTTGTTGTGACTAGAACCAGGCTTTTAGAGAAGTAAAGAGGTATTTCTTGGTAATATAGGGTCACACCTTACAGTCAAGCTTTAAGTAGCACTCTGCATTGATCTCAGTGGATAGCTGTGTTTAAAAATTGATGGCATGACCTGGCCCTTAATATGGAATGTTACCTGAAAGGAACATACAGATTTTGCTGCTCTGTGCACAGTAAGAAAAAGAAGTATACACAACAGGCCTCATGCTATCTTGACATATGCAGACAGCAAAAAATTTTAAGCAGCATTTCACAGCATGAGCTTCAGCTTGCCTAATAACCAATACTACTTCAACTTATTTCCACTGACTTCAGTGGAGCTTTTGATTTATGTCTTTGTTAATGCAATCAGAATCTAACTACACTTGGAATTAAATGCAGAAATATTTTCATTAAAAAAAATTGAAGAATCTCTAAATGCTTTGGTATTGAAAAGACCTTTTGGATTTGGAAGCAGAACTAGAAAAGTTACATTAATGCTTCCAACTAACCTCCCAGCCTTGAAAACTATGGATAGTGCACATCCCTTGAGCTGCAAATTTGCTGCATTTTCCAGTCTGAACCACAACAACCCTTTTTCTATTATTCTTAAAACTTTACAACAAATTGCAAAGCATTTGTTTATGGTTTGACCAGGGAATAAATCTGAAAGCTTTGTCTATCCTGATTCAAAATTCTCATGTGCTATGTGTCTTGCTCATGTATTCATCTGTTTTGTATAATTACTCATTTTTCTTTGACAGCAAATGATCTTTTATTTTATAAAAGAGACTTAAATTCAGCCTCTCAGCCATGTTGTAATTATTTTGATCTCCCTGATTTGCTTCTCCTCATACAAACATCTTCTCAAAAACTTGTACCACATAGCAAGGCTACATGTTCAGTGTGAGCAAAATCCTCTCATCCCTGTTCCATGTTTTGTTTCTGTGCTTTCTTTTGTCTTACCAAAGAGTGTGATCTGGTTCAAATTAAAATATGAATACGGCATAGCAGAGGGATGTATGCAATGAAGATTTTAAATAAGTCACTGAGCTCACTGTAACTTCCTCAATGTCAAAAAATGTGCCATTGTAAATCCCCCAGGACTGCCTGAACAATACTTGCATATTCCAGGCCTTATGTCAGGCTGATACCCATCTGTCTATTTGCTAGGCTCTGTCTTTTCTGTCCTTTCTGGTATCACTCCCTCTGTTGTGGGGTGAGATCCTCCGGTTATCTTCCTGCAAGGTGTTCAAACTCCATTTGCATACTGTTGTAAGATGCTTTTGTGCTAATCTTAAAAGAAACAAGTCAGCACCCAATATTTTAAATAACCTTGACTATCACTATTGTATTTTAATAATTTAGATCAGGGTCCTAACTCCAACTTGCAAATAAAGAGTTTTACTAAATCTTAGTACAGGGACTGAGGTTTTGTGGTATGCACAGCACAAAATTTGCAGAAATAAGAAGATATCAAGAACAGGTAATATTAAACTCTTCTGGTTCTGTGCCACTCAAAATTTGAAGAAGAATAAGGATTAATTTTGAATCTCTACAGGAATGGCCTAGGAACCACAGTACAACATATACTCTCTGAAGTGTGGCATTACTCTGGCATGTCCTTCCCTTATCACTGTATCTGAGTCAGACTTTTGGGAAATTCTGCAGGGGGGCTTAGGAGTAAAGTATCCTCTTGCAGACTCAAGGCTGAGATCTGCAGGTGAGTCATTGTGCAAAGCTGCATCTTATGAATATTTTGTTATTGAGCTACAGGCAGAGGTGTGCAAATCCAATATTTGTCACTACCATTAAATTGTTAAATACTTCTGTAAACAGCAGATAGATACACTTGCTTTGGCTTTTTGCCTGTAGTAAAAGGGCAATGCATTTTTTTGTCCTTATCATCATAAAACTGACATGACCTTAAAATTATATATGTACCACAAGAACCCTCACTGTGGTATTTCCAACTCTTTTGTTTTTTCCTTCAACAGTTTTGAAGTTCTGCTGGATATTTAGCCAATCATAAGCTGGTTGGTTTGGAAATACAGACTTTGAGTGATTGGCAAACATGAATGAGCTGCTTAGTACCTGGTTGCATCTTCTCGTCGCTGTGTGAGAACAAATAGAACAGGACCTCGTGCCTGGACAACCAAACAAAGAATTTAATTCCCGGGAAATATGCTTTGGTAGTTTACTGTAGGATGTTACTGTCTCTGCATCTCCTCTTTCTCTTAAACTAGCAGGCTAAAATGTCACTAGAGGAGAGCTGACAGGCAGCCAAAGCCTTACACTGAACATGATTGCACAAAACTTCTTTCCTTGGGAAGGTAGGGGGGGTAAAAATTAGCACTGTTCTTATGTTACTCAGTGACTGCATTTGTCACCTTATTTCAGTGAGGTATTTGAGTAGGTAGAAAATATTAAAAGTTTTCCCTGAGGTTTTCAGAAGTAGATGGTATCATCTGGCATCATTCAATTTTTGTTTGTGGTGGAGCAGGACAGGGGTGGTAATATAAATAGAGCTGCTTGGTTTTATAGCTGAAGTATGCAAAAGAAAACATCTACTCCTATCTGGCAAATTATTTTCTTAATATATACGGCACAGTCTTCTAAATTGTGTCTAAATCACTATGTGACTGCCTAAAATAGGATGTACCTAGGAAACTGATGACCTATTCAGTTATGTGGTAGTTGTCTTCAGCTTTTCTTATGTCCCTAAATTAGCAGATACTTGGAAGAAGCAAAATCACAAGATTTGGAAACGTGACGTGTGCAGTGCAATACCTGTTTATAAGACTGTCTGATTAAAAAAAAAAAAAAGAAACTTCTCTAGTCTTCTCCCTGAATGTCTGCTTAGATATTTGTTCTCTTATTGGCCTCATACCTCCTTTATTCTTGAGTTCAAAATTATTTTCAGTAGAAAAGAAGGTAATTATATTTTCAGTGTAAACATAGTCACTATCTATATTCTCTGATTTTTTAAAAGTATTATAAAAGGGTGTGATCTTATTTTAGCTATCTTATTTGCACAACAAAGGCAAACCTGCCTTGGCTAATATATTTACCACCTTTTGGGAGAGTTTGAAAACTGTAAATTCAGGCAAAAAATATTTGGTAATTTAAATTTCTCACTTTGTGGGCAGCCTGTCTCTCTCAGTCTTTCAAGAATAACCAGTGTGCAATTAAATACTATATTCAGGAAAGAAATGAAAACTACAACAACAAAACCCCTCCAATTCTGAAGATTAAATGAGCAGTGATACCTTAATATACAGTCTACAATCATACAGCAAATTTCTAGATAGAAATGAAAGTAATATTTGTTCTTGTGCTATGTCCTTTTAGCTCTTCAATTGTCATGTACATATTGTTGATTTTATAACCTTTATAATTGTAAAAGGATCCTAGACACCTAATACACTCAAGCTGAATGGTCCAGTTGGGGCTGGATACTTCTTCTGGAGGTACTGTGGCACTTAAACACTGCTACTTAAACTTAAGCAATCCTTCACTTAATTTGCAAGGTCAATGAACAAAGGTAATTTCTTGGTATTTGTTAACATTCTTTCCTTAAATATATGATGCTAAAAGTTATCACAGAACCTTGTTGACAAATTAGGCAAAAGCAAAAATGCCATTTTACAAATACTCTGGACAGACTCCATCCATCAGGAACAACAACTTCCCTAAGTTTGTTTCCTCTTCAACAGTGATTGTTGCTTCAAAACCATGTTTATTTTTCTCAGCTATAAATACTTTCTTCATGCTACAAAATGAGAGGTTTATGAGTTAAAAGCTCATATACCATATCACATGCAAGTTCAACCATTTTAGCTAACAACCACAGGGTTTAAAGAACACCTCACTTTGGATGAAGATTGAATAAGTCACACATCCAGTGAATGGCTGCCTGCCTCACTGCCATATGTACAGCATTGCCTCCTGTACTCTATAGCTGATCTTCAGGCTACTGCAGAGCTAAAATGTTCATATTGCGTGTCATTATTTCCTTAAACAATTCTTGTACTTACCTTTCTCTGTTTTTACTTCCCAATGTTGAACTGCGCATTTTCGGAATTCTCTTGTGTTGCATACCTGAAAAAATTATCTCAATATAATGTTTAAAATCTCAACCAAGATTTTAAAAATTAGGCCCAAAGGAATAGTGTGAACATAAATAGGATTCCGGTTTTGCCCTGATGGAAAACTGCTGTTGCACAATTCCCATTTTCCTATGCTAAGATATCATAATTTACATTTGTGTTTGCTCTTTTTTCTTTTCCTACGGCCTTTCTTTTTTTTCTTTTTTTTTTTTTCTTAGAGGGTGAAACAGCATTCCTCTTCCTTATGGGTGTTCTGGGACAATCTAATGTCAAAATATTGTATATTTCAAGAGAAAATTGCTCATCTCTCACACAAGAAAATGTTTTCTGCATGTGGCCTTATGGTAACTAATACTAGAAAGGTATTTTAAGCTGTCTCACAGATCTCGATGTTATCACTACCATATATAATACAGATTTTATATTATTTATGAATATTGGTTTACTTTATACCCTAATTCATGACACTGTATAATAAAATATTGCTTAATTTTTTTTTAGAATCTTGTCAAAATAATGTAAAATAGTTGTATACCCTATTTGCCACTTCCTAATGCATTTATACTCTTAATTCAGATAAGTGTTTTAAGAACAAAATGTCAGCATTAACACATGTGGTATATTACCCCAGGATGCTGTTCTCTGAATGACTCTGTCAAAAGCTAGAAAGTACTTATCTATGTAGGTGGGTTAAATCCACAATATGTTCTAGTGTTTTTTCTTTTCAAGTGCAGACAACTAAACATATACCTATGTGAGAAACCAGCACTGTGCCAGTTTTAGTCTCTGCTTCTCTGAACAAATAAGAAGATTGTTCAAGAGGTGATAAACAGTTTGTTTTCCATGGTAAATTGTATTGAGGAAAATTTAGAATGAGTGACTGCTGTGGCATATACTGTGTAGAACTCTCAGTATGCTATTGAGCCACGTCTCTGGAAGATGTATGGCAATATTTTGATCTAAGATTTTCACTCAGGGCTTCCATTTTCTCCAGTGTTAGGTAAATTCATAATTTTTGGAAACAGAATTTCTGTTTCATTATCTTCAAAATTTTCTGTGTGTAGTATACATTTCAGCCCACCTTGGTATGGATTCTTTATAGCAGCATTAGTTGAGTTAACCGTACTAAATCAGAACAGCAGCAGATCTTTAAATTGTGTTAGATTTTTCCATTTTAATGAGTGTTTGAAAGCCTTACAGCAATATCATATATTGTTTTATTAAAGCTATTGCAAAGATTTTAAATTCAGTATATTGTTCTTAAAGAACGCTATGACTTCTTTCTACTGGTGTTATTTTAATATACAAAAAGCATGAATGCTGGGACAAGGAGAATTAGGAAATAAATTTTGTGAACAAAACAATGTAATGTACACTCTCAGTGAATCCAAAACAAAATAGACATAATTGATATTGTAGTTTATGCAAGAGATAGCATGCAAAGTCACCTTTCTTTCATTTGATAATGCCAGAGTTTTCATAAAAATTCAATATTACAAAAAAGTTGTTCACAAAACACCTTCAAACTCTCAGTGGTAGTACTGCTATTACTGAGCTGCTATTTATAAGAAAACCAAAATGCTGACTTAACAATGTTTCTCCAAGTATACATTTCACATGCTGTTTTTTCACACAGTATTGAAATGAAGCTGACATACTGACAGAGATCATTTCAAATCAAGGAAGGTTTTCCTGAGGATATTTAAAAACATTTAAAATTTAAGTTTTTAAGTACCTCTCTCCATGTAAGATTAAAAAATACAGGAAAAAATTAATCTAAATTTATATTTTAAATTAATATCATGCTTTACTTGTATACTTAAAGAATCACTAAAACATTTTTTTTTAAATTTCCTTTCATATTTTTAGTCATTATGGTTTAGCATCTTGATACACAAAACTACCTTATCAGAGTACAGAAATATATTATCATTTCGCCAAAAGATAAAGTTATTTGTAATTTACCTTTATTGTATGTTCAGTTGGAATTTTCAATTTTTTTAACATTATCAAGACAATGCCTAATTTTCCAGATGACAAAATGCACTTTTTTTGCAGTTATTTAAAATACTGATAGTTTGCAAAGCACAGTTTGGTAAGATACTTTATAGGGAATGTTACACATTTCAATTTCTACTTGTGCTTTTAATATCCTTCTTACAAATATTTGATATCTGAGTTTAATTATACTGTAAAAGAAAATCCTGTATTTCAACATTGTGCAATTTACTTTTAATTTAACAAGCATATATATCTAAAATATCTTTAGCAGAATTGTGTGAATCTGTACTACATAAATCCTTTGCGTTTGTACCATTTTCATCACTTAAAAGAGAAAGAGGAAGACCTTAATTTTTGAAGACAGAAAAATAAAACATATTTTTTGTTTCTAATTAATAAACTTTTTAGATGGCCAAGGTGAAATATTCTGACTGTAATGGCTCACAGCAGGTAGATTATTTCCTTAGGGAATTCCTTATCCTTTTTATGCTTTGGGCAGATAATAAAGAGGGCTAATATCAGAATTCCTTCTTTTTGGTGAACATAATGAAATAGGATAATGTATCAAGGGCTCTTTCTGGTTTGTGGGGTTACCACACTGTGCTGGTTTCAGCTGGGGTATAGTTAATTTTCTTCACAATGGCTGGCATGGGACTGTGTTTAGGATTTGTACTGAACACAGTGAGGATGATGTGGAGATGTTTTTGTTATTGCTGAGCGGGGCTTGCACAGAGCCAAGGCCTTTTCTGATTTTTGTACTGCCAGGCTGGGGACGGGGCTGGGGGTGCTTGGGAGGCTGGGGCGAGCCACAGCCGGGACAGGTCAACCCCAGCTGACCAAAGGGACATTCCATACCATGGAACATCATACTCAGTATATCAAGTGGGGGAAGAAAAAGGAAAGAAGGTTTGCAGTGATGCCATTTGTCTTCCCAAATCAATGTTAGGTGTGGTGGGGCCCTCCTGCTCTCCTGTGGATGGCGGAACACCCGCCTGCCCATGGGAAGCAGGGAATTCATTCCTTGCTTGGCTTGGCTTGTGTGAGAAGCTTTTGCTTTCCCTATTAAACTGTCTGTGTCTCAGCTGATGAGTTCTCTACCTTTTACCTTTCTGATTCTCTCTCCAGTCTCACTGGTGGGGGTGTGGGGAAGCAGCTGTGTGGGGCTTGGCTGCTGGCTGGGGTTAAACCACAACAGAGTCAAAGTTATACTGCTATTCTGGTGCCAGGGAAGATGCTGGCTAATGGGGTCCCTTGAGAACAGGGTCCTGGGATGGAGAAGAAAACAGGCACAAGGGTAAATAGTATTTAAAATTTAGTGCCTTCAAGCCTGTGAACTCTTCTGAATTATGGTTATGGAATAAGAGAAAGACTCTGGTGCTGCATTGCAAAAGAACTATTAAATCTGCTCGTACTTACACGCTTCAGAGTGGACATGCAGTAGGAGACAGCTGTGTAAGGTTTAGCTGATATTTAAGATCAGAAGCCAAATCACTTAATCCTTGTACTTCACAAAATATTGAATATAAACAGTTATTTCAGGAAGAATCAGATATATAAAGTCTCAGAACTTTCTGCAACTGCTAAAATATGTATAATAATTTAAAGTGGTCTTGAAGAAAGCTATAGGTGTCCATTTTATTTTCTACCATAAAAGCTTTCTGACACCAATGAATATGTCACCTGCCTAACAACTAATTTTTTTTTTATTAATTCTTCAATTGATCCATGTTTCTGCTCTACTCTGCCTATGGAAAACAATATAGTAAGCAACCAGTTCCTGAAGGACTGCACTCTACCCATGCTGGAGCAGTTGAAGGAACTGCAGCCTGTGGGAAGGAACCATGCTGGAGCAGGGGAACAGCAGAGGGAGAAAGGAGCAACAGAGACTAATGCAAATGGAGCACAACCCCCATTCCCTCGCCCCCTGCATGACTTGGTATGGAGGAGGTAGAAGGGTCAAGATTGAAACTGAGCCTGGAAAACAGGAGTATATATCTAGTTTTGTTTTCATTTGTCACTATCTTAATTTGGTAGTAATAGACAAATTAAACTAGTCTTCCCCACGTCAAGACCGCTTTGCTCATGATGGCAATTACTGAGTGATCTCTCTGTCCTTATCTCAACCCACTAGAATTTTCATCTTATTTTATCCCCATCTTATGCTGAGGATGGAGTGTGAGAGAGTGTCTTGGTGGGCACCTGTAAGCCAGACAAGATTAACCCACCACACCACCATATTCCCACTACAAGTCGAAACAGTCCAAAAACAAAGCTGTATTAATTAATCTTCAGTGAGTAATCGACCAGGCCCCTTGTGTGGCCCTTTTCAGTTAGGCCAAAGAACAGATGCATTTTCTGAGTCCTTTGATGCACTGAATCTTGTTATTATCTTTACAAATGCTCAGTGCATCAGGAACACAACAGGGATCTGATTATTTTCCCCAGGAACAATCAAGGGATTAGTGGAATATAGACGGAGATTGAATCTGCATGGAAAATTGTCCATGCTGTGTTCTATTAGAAGGTGCTGCTGTGCAAAATTTGTTGCTAATCATGTGGCAAAATTACAAGAGACTGCAGAAAGAAGAAACTAGTAAACAGAATAATAAAAGTAATTTTAATTATTAAACTTCAGTGTTATAAATTATCTGCCATTCATCACTGCCACAAATAAGTATAAAAAATGGAAAAAATCCATATGCTCCATGCACTCTAATTTAATTTTGCATAATAAATTAATGTAATGCAGAACGCTTAAAAATATGAACAATCACCAAATTACTATCCAGTTTCAACAGGCAGTGTCTAAATTTTAATACAGACAGTTATTACAGTTAACCTATGCTTTATGTTGACTGAAGCACAATAAAACGTTGAATGTGTATTATAGACACAGTTCCAGTTATCAGCCACTAATGATGCTAAGTGATGAATTGCTACATCTTTAATAGAACAATAAGAATCCAGGGTTTTCATTATCTTTCTCAGAATATTTTGCATGCCCACTATTGTTCTTCCAATTAGTCAATAACAAAGAGGATCTGTTTGAAAAGATATAGCAGATGATGAGTCATAGGTGACAGGTAATTCTCCCCATGCTGCTTGGGAAGAAATGAATTCCTGATGTTAGTTATGGTTGTTTTCCATCATTTTTTTCAAGGCAGTAAGGCGATGTTGTCCCTTTAGCACAAAAGTGTTTTCAGTAAATAAATGCAGATGATGTATGCACAATGAAACACTTGCTCCTAAAGCTTCTAGGTCCCTATTGATCTAGATTTGTAACTTTCTACTGCTATTAGTGAATACCCTTCTGAGTTAAACCTCATTATTCACATTCCTCCAAAGTGGTAAAACTCATGTCAATAAACATCTGTTTAATTACTTCCTTAGATGCTTTATTCTTCATAAACCAACAACAGGGAATAAACTAGTTCATCATAAAGTAAATTATTTTATAACTATCGTTATCCTGCTCACAATTGCACAGGGTTACAAAGACTATTCACAGGGGCTGAAAGTAGAAAAATAAACCAGTTTGGTATTGCAAAAATGGTAGATTAAATTGAATGATCTAGAGACCTCCTCCAATACCTTTAATCATGGCATTCTATTCATGGGATGTATTACCATGGGGCAGTATTTCACCCCAAAATAGTTTAGATGGAACTCCTGGGAGAATTTGAGCAGTATGCAGAACACAGCCTTCAGCAAATTATTCCCTTTTTTCTTATATTTTTTGCTTTTTCTTAAAAAGTCTCTCATGTTAGATATACTCTTTGTTTCTTTTTAACCAAAGATTTTTGGTCTGAGACAAAACATATGAGTTCATTGCAATGCTGTCACTAAGCTCTTGTCAATATTCAGACTAAAATCTAACAAGTCACCCCCAGGATACAGAGCACCAGTTAAATATTCTGTTGACTGCAGAGCACAGTTTTTTTGACTATAATGTAAATCAAACAAAAGGATAAGCTTTACCACCTCAGTTCCAAGACTAGTCTTTTGCACTACTTTCAGTGGCTTATGACTACTACAGACCCCTTTTTTGGTTGGTTCCTATCTTCAAAACTGACTTCAGTGTCCACCCCAAACTCCATTGTTTAAGAGTTCACATAGAAAGCTTTATTTTACTCAAATTAAATCAGAATAAACAGGACAAAATGACTTGTCAATGGCAGATGGTATTCAGTGTAAATGTAAAGTTACAGGTGTGGGGAGGAAGAGAACTATTTTCTTATATCAAATAACGAACACTATGCTAACAAATAAAAAGTGTTTGGAGTCATGACAAATTACTATGTAAAAATAGCTCAGGTCTTGGTAGCATTCAAAATTCAAGTCAAATATTAGAAATTATTAGGAAAGGAATAGAGATCTAACCAGAAAAGACTGCTACTCAGCTGTATATATTCATGATCAGCAAAGTTGGCCAAAGGTCTTTAATTACAGTTTCTTGATGGTGATCAATGAAATAGGCTATGACTTTTCAGCTTGGGAAAGAGGTCACTAGGAATTCTACAGGAATCATCAGTGGCATGAAGGAGGATGACAGGGAGAGACTTCTTTCTGCCTCTTTCACTAAAAGAGAAAGTGACCATCAAATTACATCACTGAACACCAAGTCCAAACCCTAGAGATGGAATTAATTTCCACAGGAAGTTGTGTAAACTACTAAAAATGCTTCCAAGATCTGTTATATCTATATTTGAACCATAAAATACATAAGAAAATCTTCAAATAGAAAATTGTCAGAAGCTGATAGGATATTATTAATATATATACTTGTTCTATTATTTTCCTGCTCTAGATGAACCGGACTAGTTGGTTTGTGGCTTTTCTGTTATATTTGGTTTCTAAGACAGGTCCATTTAGAGTTCTTTAAAGATTTCCTCTGATTTTGATGTGTCAATATTATTAAATGGATTCTTTTTACTTCAATCATCTTGGAAAGAAGGGTTTGATACTGGTACCCACCTTCAAAACAGAGTTTGGAATTCCCCTGGTGGCCATAGCCCTATCCTTTACATCATTTTCAGAGTGCCCAGTTCTTTATTTTTCCTCTTTGTATTTCTCCCTCTCCTCATATTTTAAAATGAAGGAACCTGAGGCAAAGCTTTGATTTTCCTGAATCCTTCTTTATCTTCCTATGAGATTTCCCCACAGGAGTCAAGCACATAGCACTTACCTTATTATTTCATTTGAAATAACCTGAACTGGATTTATGTACACCTTGAAATGTACTCTACTTGCTCCCTCAACACTGCTGGGTAGACATAATACAGCAGTGTGCTGCAGGGAGGCAAATGACTTAGGCTGTGAATAAAACAAATTGTATTAACCCAGGGACATAGCAAAGAGCGTTGTTTTAATTACTACAGAAAGGAGTGTACAGGAGTGATTTACAGGAGGGCAGTCTGGCAAGCAGCTGGCCGAGGACACAAGGTGGTGCTGTTTGCGCTCCACAGAGCGGGCGCAGCGCTCAGCCTCTCCTGCTGGCATGAGCCATTCCCCCATCAGCATCAGCTGCCCATGGCTTTGGACTGGGTCGGGAGCGCAACTGTGCCCCACTGTCCTCCAGATGTGCAGGTACTAGCTACGAGGGGACATTTCCTTGGCAACAGCTAGCTAACCAAGGAGTTCAGCTTGACTGGAAGGGCGTGTTAATTTGTCCTTGTCATCTCTGGAAGGCAGGACAGCAGCACTAGATGTTTTGCTGCACCAAGTACCACAGGGAAATTTGGTATTATAAGAAATGACACACTTGGCTGTTTCTGGAGAGAAAGAAGTTAGAAGCTAAAGCAGCAAATACTGACTCTCTACTATTCCCCAGATTAAAGAACTGCCTTAGAAGGATTGAGGATACCAGGTGGTGTGGTAGACAGCTGATATTTTGCTTTTTCACCAGCTTGCTCTGTGAAGTCAGGTTGTGCTTTCAGTTGTAATTAAGCAAGGTCATTATCAAGCATAAAATAATAGCTTCTATTCAGCTGGGTGATTCACTTTGAATTTCTGAATGGATGGTAGATCTCCCACTGCAACTACTTTGTTGAAAAAGCTGAGGAAATAATTGTCCAAAGAAAAAGTGAAATATTATTGTGAGTATCGCTTGGAGGGAAATGTGATATTGCTAAAAGTTGATTGTTTCCCTAAAAATAAGCAAGATCAAATACCTGCATTCATCAATGGTTTATTTTTTGGAGTGTTGTTTGATTTCATATATATTTTTTTCATATAGTGTTTATGTCCTCAGCTGCTTGTTTCTAGATCTTTGCTTCACAAGACTGTTCTGTTGCAGCCAAGAGTTCTTTACCCATCTGTAACATTTTCATTCTGAAAAGAGAAGTGCTGGAAGTATTTGGTTCACATGGCCAGATTTTTTCAGCTGTGGTTGGGATGGTCATGGTGGTCAGTGGGGGCCATAGGAGTGGCTTCTATGAAAAGCTGCCAGAAGTTTTCGTCATGTCCAACTAAGCCAGTGCCAGCTGCTCCAAGATGGACTTGTCGCTGGCCAAGGCCAAGCCCATCAGTGATGGTGGTAGCACATCTGGGATAACAGATTTAAGAAGGAGGGTAAAAGACCTGTGCAACTGCAGCCCAAGAGAGGAGTGAGAATGCAGGAGAAAGAGCTGTGCAGATATCAAGGTCAGTGCAAAGGGAGGGGATGAGGGTGCTCCAGGCAGAGACAGCCCCTGGTGCAGACCGTGGTGAGGGAAGTGTGGCCCTGCAGACCACGGAGGACCAGGGGCATGCAGAGATCCACTCCACACCACAGCAGGTGGATGCACCTGAAGGAGGCTGTGATCCCAAGGGAAGCCCATGCTGGAGTAGGCTCCTGGCAGGATCTGTGACCCATGAAGGGGAGAGGAACCCAAGATGAAGCAGATTTGCTGGCAGAACTTGTGACCCTGTAGGGTACCCACACTGGAGCTCCCTCTTCCTGAAGGGATGCTTTCCATGGAAAGGACCCACCCTGGAGCAGTGAAATAAATCCTCCTTTTTAACCCCTCTGAAGTTCCAAGCTAGCTCAGGCCCTCTCAGGCTTTGGAGGAATATTTCATAGACAGGATAAAGGACCCAAAAGAGGCTCTGACCCCCAGCTGCAGTTCAAGACATTTATTCCAGGTGGTGTCCCGAGGGAAAGAGGGTGTGCACAGAGGAACAGGGTCTTTTCTTAGCTCTTGCCAGGGAGGGGCAATTTGGGACACAGCCAATGGGGTCAGAAAGGGAAGGAAGGGTCAAACTACATGGTTGCAGGCTCTAGGGGTCCCTGAGGGGAGAGAAACCATTCCCACAGGGGAATGTAACAGAGCAGTTCATGAAGACTTGCAACCTGTTTACAAGGACTCACACAAGTAACTTGTGGAAGACTGTTGTGAGAGGGACCTCAGAAGCGGGGGTGGCGTTACAGTCCTTCAGCTGAGGAGGATGGACAGTGGATGAACTGACTGCAACTCTCAATCCACTCTGCTACTGCAGGGGAGGAGGCAGAGAATTCAAGAGTGAATGTAAGCCTGGGAATGAAGGAAGTGTGATAGGAAAATTTCTTTGAGATTTGGGGTTAGTTCTCTTTGTCTTACTCTGATTTGTTAATAAATTAAACTGATTTTGCCATGTCGGGTCTGGTTTTAATGTGATGGCAACTGTTGAGTGATCTCTCTCTGCCCTTATTTCAGCCCAAAAACCTTTTGTTATATTTTTTCTGCCTTGTCCGTCTAAGGAGAAGAGTGATACAGCTGCTTGGGTGAGCACCCACAGAAGTTTAGGATTTCCCTTCAGAATAGATTTGCTATTTTAAATACTGTCCCAGAAAATAGCTTCTTGCTTTTTGATTCTTAACAGCACGAGGAAAAAAAAAATTATTTCAGGAAAATTCTGAAAATAGGAAGTCTCATTTACTTAAGTGTGCGTGTAAAAACTTTTCCTCCTTTACAAAAAAGAAGAGGAAAGACTACAGAATTAATTTACAGACTTTTTTGCCATTTATTTTCAAGAAGCTAACAGATTAAAGTAACTGGTTATGACAACCATGGTCTACTTGTGTGCTGTTAAGCTTTATAGAGTTAAGCAAACCGTGTGAGTTCAGACTTTTAATTAAACTCTGGAAAATTAATGTTTCTGGAGTGTAATGGAATAATCAATATCTAAAATTATTTTCAAGAATAAATTAATATTAGCTGCAATTTTTTATATAATTTGAATAGCCTATTGTTCTAATTGGTCATCTCTTTCAGGAATTTAATCTTCTATGTATGAAAGTCAGAGTTAAGGACTGGACTGTTGTAGGTATCTTCCTTTAACTTAATAAAGTGACATTTCAAGAACAATCTACATCTTTAATCAAGGTGCAAGTCTCTTCAAGAGTGTGATTATTTTATTTGCAAGGGCTACCTACTGACAGAATATGTTGAAGGAATTTAATTATACTTAAACAAGTTGCTTCAAATCTTCAGGAATTATGAAATGAAGCAGAGGGGAATAATTTGTCTCCATGAAGTTATGACTAAAAGTGGAAGACTAAGGCAAGGCCTATCAAAGAACCATAAGCAGCAACATAATTTAATCCCAAATTAGGATATTCTGTATTTCATATTGAAAGATACATGATCTTGTCTCACCCATAAAAAATTATTTTATATTTGTTTCTTATTTGTTCATTTGCATCAAATGAGAGTAATCTAAGAGAGAAGTGCCTTTGGTTCACTGTAACTGGAAAGTCTTATGTCAAAGATCTTGTTGTAATAAAACAATTTTTTTGTCTCATGTACTCTGCTTATTTGGAAATAACTGTAAGAAATAACTTGAATGATTTAGTGCCACTACACAACATTTGTATCATCCAGGACAAAACAGTTCATAAATAGAATAAAAGTATTGTATAATATTTTCCAGATTTTTTATGTGTGCTTTGTAATGGCAAATCTCACATCTAAAGGATATAGCATGGTGTCCTCCATGGTTTGGCTGAGCAAAATTTCACTTTCCTGTGTACAGAAAATGTGGTTGAATGAGTTTATCTCTTTGGGTGGACCTGTCTTAAAAGGAGAAATTAAATTTTAACTCTGCATAATGGACCACATCTTGTAGAATGTGTAGTACTTAGTACCATAGGAGACTATGGTTGTGCTATGTAAAACATGAATTATTCCTTTCCTCCTAACTTATTTTTGCTTATGTAAGTCCTGTCCTGCTGCAAGCCAACCCAAATTATAGCTATATGCATGTTAAATAGTGTTCTCTTCATTTTATAAATTATAGGGGATTCTATAAATTTATAGGGGGTAAAAGTTTTCTCAAATGTCAAAAAACAATGAAAATTGCAATCCAGTGTGCAACTTTTAATACTTGTTTGAATTTTCCCATTCAGCACCTATGGGAACTTTTCTCCTAATGAATAGAGGTGCAGATTTATTTTCTTGACTCCAAGAGGGTGCTAGAGACACATCCAGAATACAGAGAGAGCACAGGCATCTCCTAGTAACTGAGCATCCTAATGGAGGTTGCACTTCTGTAACATGATCACAGACTGCTCTGAGGCGTATTATTACATAGAACTTAAAAAAGATTCAGTCTGTTATCTCAGATCAACCAATACAGCCCTACAAAATAAAAAAGTTACACAGATTTGCATTTTTTCAACTTGTTGCGCTCACATGAGCTCTGCGTGCATGGAAGGATTATAATCCATGAGATAAAATTTCATTCTCTCCAGTATGTATATCTTATATCTTTCCAGGAAAGATAGTATGGATAGTGGTGGAAAACTATACTTCTGCATAATTCCAAACTCTGTGAATCAGATTCTTATCAATCTATGTTCCTCTCTCAGGGCACTACTGAGGAGGAAGATGAATTCTACTTCTCATTTTGTACAATTTCAAACACTAGCAATCTGGACTCTTTTCATTTATTTCAACTGTTCCTGGAAAGGTCCTTTAAACTTCTTTTATATAAATCAGGATTCTTTTTTTTTCTTTTCTGATTTGAATGTAACATTCTATCCAATATTAAATAATTGACTTTGATCTGTCATTATTATGCTGAAGCAAGAGGTTACACTTAGTTGGGGGAAAAAACCCCTATATCAACCAAATCCTTGCTATATAGGCTGTTCACAGAAAAAGACAAAACATCCCACAAATCATCCAACCACACTATCTATACACCAGGAAATAGCAGAGAGGATTGCTCTTGATCTGGAGCCATACCACATTGTAGAGATTATGGGCTTGCAAAATTTTGAGGATACATTATTCTTTCCCAAGAAAAAAACTCTTTTATGCAACTGCTATTTTTTTTTTTTTTTATGGTAACTTACTGATCAAAGCAAGGAATGCCTTCAGAGAAACATATAGTCTTGAAAGGAACTAAATCAACTGCATATCTTTCACTCACAGCACACAGACCTTTCTTTGATTCTATGATGAGAAGGGGGCATACATATTCAAAACATTGCTTCTGGGCCTGCTATCATCATCACTACCACCACAACCACTAAGCAGGGACTGGCAGCAAAAGCAAATTCTGGTCCAAGTTGCATATTTCCCTCAAATTCAAACAGCTGAGAATATTTACAACTGGATCAGAAAGTGAGGGATATAGGGTTCACTAACATCTGCTGTTTCTTCCATTACTGTTACTTGATCATCCTGTTTTCTGATGGCCACTGGCAGGCATCAGATATGTGTGCTATGTTAACATCCACTTTGGGTAAAATGAAGTATGAATAACACAGACATACTAAACAAAAACAGCAAAACACCTTTGTAGTGCAGGAAACAGTGTTCACTGGAATACATCATCACAGAAAACAGGTGGAACACTTTCTGGTTAATCATCAGATCACACAGCACTCCTTTTGAGAAGTATTTGCCTTTATTTGGTCCTCTATGATAGAGGTTGACTCACCATTTTCATCTGTTGGTAAATTGAGTCAGTGTTTGAGCATGTTGTCCAGTGAGGTGCCACTCAATTTAAATCAAGCTACCCATTCAACCACAAAAAAGGAGCTCAAAACATCAAAGAAGCCACAGTACTGAACATGAAAAAGCCTGTATTGGAATTGGGTCTCTATCTTGCATTTATATATGCCATACCAATTCACTTTGTAAATAATATCTGAATATAAAATTACAAATGAAGAAGAAAAAAGCATCTGTCTCTCAAAATCTCTTTGTGACAAAAAAAGAAAGAAAAGCCTTTCTGTTTGGTTTGCAATTATCATTATTATTTTGTGGTAAGCACAGTTTTCTGAATTCTCCTAATTCCATTTGTGATCAGCTGGGTCCATGAGTTTCCTTTAGAAAGAAGACAGTTATCCTCAGATTTTAGGTGAAAAACTATTTCCTTCCAGTCTAAAATTATCCTAGACTTTTAGTCTAATCTAGTATAGCATTCAGTCAATAGCAAAAGGTGAACATTTCCAGTGGACTATACATCCTCACCTGTTTTAATTGTCTAACTGAGAGTAAGCTATTCTTGAGGTTTTTTGATTTCTGTAAATACCAATGGTTAATTTGGACAACAAGCCTCTATTACACAACATCTATTTGAAAATGAGAGAAACCAAATCTCACATGAAATGTCTGTATAGGATCCCTGACTTCATAGGCAGGTGTGGGATTTCCTCTTTTTTTCTTTTCTTGAATACCTGATATTGGAAGTGTAAGCTTAAGCAAACTCTAAGCTTCCAGCAAAAGCCTTACATATGAATACTAACACTTTCTCAGCCTTAAGGCTAAGATGTGCTAAGTGGTACATGGGCTATTACTTTAATTAACCAGACTTGCTGTGATTATCTCAGACTGCTAATCATGGCCCAACCAAGATACATATGACTCACATGTAAATAGATCCCCCTGCTCTGAGTGGGGAGCATGTATCTGCATACATAACACTTCTTCTCTGAGGGGATTTACTACGTTTTCTATCCCAGAGTAGTTTATATGGCTTACTTACATGAGCAAGCTCTCTGACAGATGTATATGTAGTATTTTTAAAAACAGATGTGCTCCTGATATATTTAGTGTTGTAAATACCTGCTTGTGCCAAAAGCAAACAAGACTTTTTTTTTTAACTTGTTAGTACTCTACACTTGACACGATTCACGACAGACAATTCTGACTCACAAATCATGACTTGAATCCCCAAGCCTTATTTTCTAACTAAGTATATTAAAAGTGATTTCACAGGTAATTTGAAAGCACTATATGAAGGTATTGGAGTGTATCTGAGGGTCGCTGAGCACTGAACAGGTTGCCTGGAGAATTTGTGACATTTCCCTCACTGGAGGTTTTTAAAAGTCCTCTGGACACAATCCAGAGTAACATGGTCTACTACACCCTGCTTGAGCAAGGAGGTTGGACCAGATAATCTCCCAGTGGTTCCTTCCAACCTTAATCATTCTGTGGTTTTGTGATTCTGTGGAGGGGAGGGGGGACCAGCAGAAAATGTGATACTTTTGATGATGAGGAGGAGGAAAGACTCAACTCAGCTTGCCTTCATTTCAAAATGTATTACAAAAATTGAATTTGAAAAATTTAAATATATTCCTGCATGTGAGCTCAGCACATCCAAGTAGGCTCCAAGGCACAAATATGAATCTCCATGCAGGTATACTTAACTAGAAGGCAAATTTCAAGTTGGGAGTTAGGTAAATACTTTAAACCTGTTATACTCTGGTAACAATAATGTAAATTTGTCACAGGCTGTGTATATTTAACCACATATGCTTGCGAGATCTTCAAAGATTTAATAAAGCTGACAAAGTAAGTTCATTAAAATAATAAAGTGCTCAAATCCCAGCCTTGCATCCACTTTTTCTTTCCTACTCATCTTCCTGAATTAGATAATTGAATCAGAAGTGTTGTCACTAGCAACCTTCAAGCCAACCGGTAAATTCTCATCCAACCGATTAGGATTATAACCATAATGCTTCTGATCTCATGATTACACATCCAGGCTAAATTTGATGCCTTTGGGGATGGTTTGAAAGCATCTGGAAAAGCACTAGGTTTAATCTAACTGGATCCTAACACGAAAAGCATCCTGTGTAGTTGATCTAAGATGCATATGAGCAATTTTGATATTAGGCAGGTAAAGTTGAACCTGGGTAAAGTTGAACTTCTTCCACCATAGACTTGAGCAAACTCTTAAGCCAGGATGGTATGATATCTTCCTGCTTTTTTCACTTTACAAGAGGCAAGACTGATGTGCAAAAAGACACTGGGACAGAATATTAAGTGGAGAAGGTAGAGACTGTATCAGGACAACTCAGGGATGACAGGAGTCAGAGGCTACTCCACCATCTGGGCTTTGGTGGAGTACTATCTGTAAAGTGTCTGTATCACTTTCTGCCACAGAAATTCAAGAATGAGGGTGGCAGTGCAGGTCTTCTCTTGGGTTGGAGAGTATTCCATCCAAAAGAGGTGTCCCCACAACAGCATGGGTAAAAATATGAGCCTGCCTTTGAAAACCACATAAACCAAACAGAAGCAAGAAAACTTGCTGATATGTGAATAAAAATTTGAAAATTTAGTCAGGTTAAAAAATGCTTGAGTCACCATGTTTTGGATGCTTTCAAAGTAAGAAATAAATTAAATAGTAAATTCTTGTTATACTCCATTTGATTTACTTAGCATGACAAAAAAGTCTTAGTGAAAAAAAATGGGTTTTTTCATTCAATTTACATTTTCTTGTGAAGTTATCAGAGACAGATTGATGGAAATCAGAGCTACAAAGAAAGGATTTTCTGATCTTTACCCTTAAAAAATTCTTAGTTTGAATATTTTATGTTTTTTCAGCAGTCTCAGCAAAAAGAGTGTGCTTGTGAATGTTCATGCATTTATGTATACCAAGGTGTGTGTGTGTTTACATATATCCAGCTCTGAACAAACTTTTTCTGTCCATACAATGCCTCTTTGTCTTTTTGTGGGCTATATGACTGTGCTATTTAAAGTTTCTCAGCTAAAGGCCAAAAACTTTGCTTATGGGCTTTAGACAGATGTACAACCTGATTACTGAAGGACTTCAGAGGACAAGTGCAGGAGAAAAGTAGGTCAGATAGAAAGGAAAAAAAATAGATAAGGGGCTAGAAAGAGATATTCTGAAGACGTTTTTCCTAAGAGGTTGTTTCAATGTGAGTCTTGTCAGATGCTTCAAGTTTGAAATTTGCATTATCACAGTCTTTAAGAGCTTATTTAAAGTCTGAATACATTAAGAAACTTGACAGCAATGATGGAAGTACAAAATATTTCCCCAGTATTAATGACTAGCCTAAATCTCTATACCTTGGGCAATGAACATCTTCTAGCAGATCATTAATCCCTTCAAAGTACCCTGTCCTGAGGTCATTAGGAAATGAAAACTGGAAAAATAAAATAAAATATGCATATGCTTTTTTTTTTTTTTTATTTTTGCACTATAGAATTTAATTGGTATGTATAGAGTAGGTATGAAAAATTATTCCCTTAAGTATTAGACAATCAGACTGAAGGAATTATCTCTCAAACTGCTATTCAAATTATAATAATATATGTTCATAATATAACTTTAATAATAAAAATATATTAAAAGTATTTTTCAAATATAAAACATACACTGAAGCTAAGTAGACCTGTAGGTGTAACATAAGAATTGAAACTAAATTGTGGAAACATAATTTCAAATTTCCGATAAGTCAAATATGTCATTCATATTAATTAAGCAGAATGTAAAGAAAGAAAGAAAGGTCTTATTATTGCAAAATATCTTTGTATTCTGTTTTTATATTCAGCTTGTTTTTAATATTTATTTTCTTGAAATTGTAATGCAGGGGGTTGGGTTTTGACTTTTCTACTTGCCATTCTTTACAGGTGCCTCAGCTAAAGACATGGCAATTTATTTCCCATGCTGAACCAGTTTACTTGTATCCATAAGGAGGACAGATGAAGTATAAATCTACACCTCAGTATTCCTATTAGGTAAGGTGATACCCATCTTGAGCTTAGGCTTAAACTAACATTCCTGAAACTGTTTTTCTAAGTCTTGCTTATTCTGACGATATTATTCACCAACTATAAGGGAGGAATTGGATGATTACGTCCTGAAAAAGTGTGATGCTTCAAATGGATGACATGAAATAAAGAGTACTTCCTTCCTATCACCTTTGGATGTGAGTTTAAACTGTGGATTTACCAGTTTGCATATTGAAAAAGTTTTGATGAAAACAGCCTTCATTTAAAGCAGGAAACTGGAATTTGTGTTCACAGAGCTGGATTTTTTTTTGTTTGTTTCAGAGGAGAAAAAAAGGAATAAACGGATTAAAAGAAATAAGTATTTCAACAACTTTGAAATAATGAATTGTTTTCTTTGATTTAAACCCACAGCTACATTTTAATGACAAATAATGCAACAGAAAATACAAAAAAATCTACAATATTTTTTTTAAAAAAATCTATCACTATTTGATAAAACAAACTGTAGTAGTCGTATGATGTAATTGTCAACATCTTCATAGATCACTTGGATATAGGATGGAAGGAATACTAAGTTCACAGATGATACAAAACTGGGAGTAGATGTTGACTCTCCCAAAGACAGAGAGACCTTGATATATTAGAGAGCTGGGCAGCCACCATGTGAAGTTCAGAAGGGGAAAGTGCTGAATTCTGCACCTGGGATGGGGCAGCCCTGGATGTATGTGCAGACTGGGGAATGAGAGGCAGCACTTCTGAAAAGGGACCTGGGGGTCCTGGTCAAGGGCAAGTTGAACATGAGCCAGCAGTGTCCTGGCAGCCAGGAGGGCCAACCCTGTCCTGGGGGGCATCAGGCACAGCATGGCCAGCAGGGCAAGGGAGGGGATTGTCCTGCTCTGCTCTGCACTGGGATGGCCTTGCCTCGAGTGCTGGGGGCAGGTTTGGGTACCACAATATAAAAAAGACGTTAAGTTATTGGAAAGTGTCCAAATTGGAAAGTGTCCAAAGGAGGATCACAAAGATGGTGAAGGACCTGAAGGAGAAGCTGTATGAGGAGGAGCTGAGGTCACTTGGTCTATTCAGCCTGGAGAAAAGGAGACTGAGGGGAGACCTTACTGCAGTCACAGCTTCCCTGTGAGGGACAGAGGAAGGGCAAGCACTAAGTCTTCGCTCACATGACCAGTGAGAGGACCCAAGGGAATGGCCTGAAATTGTGTCAGGGGCAGGTTAGGATGGATATTACAAACAGGTTATTGACCCAGAGAGTGGTTGGGCACTGGAACTGGCTCCCCAGGGAAGTGGTCACAGCACCAAGCCTGGTGGAGTTCAAGCAGCATTTGGACAATACGTGGTGTAGCTGGTGGGGATGGTGCTGTTTAGGGCCAGGATCTGGAGTCAATGATCCTTGTGGGTCTCTTCCAACTTGGCCTATTCTGTGATTCATGCCAGCTTGATTCCATTGTTTTGTGTGTGTCTGTACAGTTGCACAAGATTTAGGTGGTTTCTCATGTTCCTGGGGGTCTTAGAAATATTTTCTTTGGAATGGCAGAGGGTCAAAAAATACTAAAATATTTTTTCATGTATTTTATACACATTTAACTGAAGATTAGTTCTAAATCAAATTTTAACTGACTTAATAAATACTCAAATTTTCAATTTTTTAAAAAAACATATTTTTTTTTCCTGTATAGATAGGAAAAGATTGGCTAATCCAATTACATAATTTTAATTTTCCCATTATCATTGAGCTGATATTTTTCATATACCTCACTCAAAAAATAGAAATGGTAGGAGTCTGGTGTAAGATGATAAATGTATTACATGGAAATTGCTGTTGGAAAGTTGGACTTCTGCTTTTTCTTTGGACAAATCTTCCAATACCCAAAGCATTGAACGATTCAAAACTTGTGTAATAGGGCAAAGAAATTCAATGAATGATGTATATTAGGAAGGCTGATAAGTATCATATGCATCTCATTGTTTGGGCATTTTGTCAATAGTAGGACTTATTTTCAAAATAAGTTTGTGCTGGTTGTTTTTTCATTATAGTTTCCTCTTATGGTCATGATGATAGCTTTTCCACCCATAGATTTTTTTCAAAAGGTGGTGAAACACTGTTTCAAATCCAATAAACCTGAAAGGTTGCCCTGCACTTAAGACTGATAATTGTTTTTCCATGAAGTGAGAGAAAAATTACAGGAGAACCAATGCATAGGAAAAATAAATACTTGGGAATCTTACTGATTATTTGTTTGATATTTGGTCATTTACCTGCTTCAAATCATCCCAAAAGAATTAGCATAGTGATAAAACTCACTGTTTACCCATGTATTTTGGTGTGTATGTATCTACAGATATATATATAATATATGCAAATTCTACATGTTTCTTAAAGTTTATATTGAGAATTATTTGGAATGATATTTCACTGCAGTGTCTGTGCTCTTTCAAATAAGACCAAGGAAACTTCTTTTCCAAATCTTTCAACTTCATTTATTCTTTTTTTATTCTCTTTTGCAGGGACTCTGAACATATTCATAACTTTTATTTACTTTCCTCATTTAGAAGATACCTGGAAAGATTAATTAATGTTAATTCAAGTTACTCCAAGTAAGTGTTGGTATTTAAATATTGTTTGCAATATATATATAAAATTGTAGAAAATCTGTGGCAGATAGAAGTATTTATTTACTACAAAGTCAACATATTTCAGGAATGATCAATTTTGGGTTTTATGTTCGTGAAGTAATAGCTGACAAATCCTGTACTGATGAATAGGCTTAAAAATCAAGAGTCAGCTGAGATCCCAGAGGACAAATAGATACATGGCTCAAGTGTGGTGATATCCAAACACAGCCGAGGGTGCAGCTAAATAGGAAAGGCAACAAAGCCTACAGCACTGTCGTGAATAAAAATATTAAAACTGCAAATAAATAACACTGAATAATACAAGAGAGGTAAGATTATGAATTCATTATTTTAGCATGGTTTTAAAATCTTCTGATGGTTCATCGAAACGATGAAATCGCAGGGTCACAGATTGTAAGGTTAGAAGGGGTATCCAGAGGTCACCTGGTCCAACAACTCCCTACTCAAAGCAGGTCTAATCCAAGCAAGTTGCAAAACACCTCCCAAGACAGAGATCCCTCTACTCCTCTGGGCAGCTTGCTACAGGATTTTACTGCTTCCATGATTAAAAATAAGAACAATAATAGCAAAAAAAAAAAAAAAAAAGGAATAATGTGCAACTAAATTTCCCATGTTCCTAGAAATAATAATTTTTATGTCACTAGGATTTTGTTACTTTTATTCCACACTATTTTGTAGGCATTCTTTTTCTGTTGTATTGTTAGAAAATCATTAATTGTGATATTTGGGTCTCCAATAAATTTGAATATGTCCCTCTCATATCAACAGAGGTATAAAAATTCAACTTTTCAAATGGCAGATATTTTGTTCACTTCATCACTCAGATATCTACATGTTACCATGAAGGTTTTCCTAGCTGCCTGAGCGTTCATATTTAGAGAAGAAGACTCTACCTTCTCACACTCTGTTAATGTAAACAGTAGCTCTGTTTATGGAACATAGCCATGGCTTTGCATTCCATGCTGGGACAAACAAGACTGAGTGACAGTCCCCTTAACAAATGTAGTTGGAAAGTAAGAACTCCATCTTCCAATCCACAGGCTTCCTTGCACCTGTATAAAGGTGCTCCCTTTAGTAAATAAAAGAGGCTTCCTGCCCTGATCTCGATGGAACCCACATCTGTGTCCATGTCTCATCTTTCCCTGGGAGCCCCACGTCGTGATATCTACACATCTTACCTTGCAAGTGGTTGTGATCTTGTAAAAATGTCTGAGTACATTCTGAGCGTCACCAAAGTGTCTTTCTCAAGCTTTTAAGGCTTTCTTACTCCCTTTCTTGCCAACTTTTTAGATTATTTGCATTATATAATAGGTAATAATTACATTTTAAATTAAATAAACACTATTTTAACCAATTAAATCATTCTAGTCCAAAGGAAAACAATTGTTTAATTAAACCTTTGATAATCGTAAAACAAAGTTACCAGTATGTGTGTTCTGGTTACAACAAGGTTTTCTTCCAGTATTTGTAACTTTGTTATTCTATTTGGGAAAGATTTTTCCTTCAACATATCACTCCAGGTGCAGCCTTCAGAAGGCATTTGATACATAGAAACAGAGGATTTTACACTGCATCCTTCTATCTCAGTGAAAAAATGTATTTCTCAGCCTGTAATAATCTGCAGATAAACAGCAAAAATTTTGGACATGTTTCCTGCCTAGCTCTAAGTCTTTCTGTCTATTCAAGGCACAGCATAACCCCATCAAATTCAAGGTGTAAATAGGCCTGCACAAAAAAATAAAGGAGATTTATATTTACATTATTTCAATTTACATAAACATAGAAGAATTATGTTCAGAGTCCAGATCAGTACTATTTCTAGGATGTACAAAATACACATTAGTCAAAGAAAATTGTTAATGTTTTTGCTGCAGCTGTTTTAGAGAAAGACTGGAACATGAGAAAATGTTAATGTTTTGCTTAAGGATATTATGATGCAGAACATATTCAGATTCTTCTGCCATCTCTTTTCCAGATTTAAGTAATTCAATGCATGAAGGACAAGAAATCGAAATTTTGCATGCACACACACACACGCACACACGCACACACACACATACACAAATCTTTTTGTATTTAAATATCATTACAATACCTGTAAATATCACTAGGTAAATATGAACACAAGGTATATATGTAAGGGTATAAATGTGTGTGCATTAGTTAATTAATTTTTATTTTAATCACACACAGAATGACTAGGTTGGAAGAGATCTTCAAGATCATTGAGTCCAACCCATGCCCTAACACCTCAACAAAACCATGGCACTGAGTGCCACAACCAAACTTTCTTTAAACACATCCAGGGATGGTGACTCCACCACCTCCCTGGGCAGGCCATTACAGCACTTTATCACCCTTTCTGTAAAAAACTTTTTCCTAATATCCAAACTATATTTCCCTTGACGCAACTTGAAACTGTGTTCTCTCTTTCTGCCAGTTGCTGCCTGGAGAAAGAGACCAATCCCCACCTGGCTAGACCCACCTTTCAAGGACTTGTAGAGCGTGATAAGGTCACCTCTGAGTCTCCTTTTCTCCAGGCTAAACAACCCCAGCTCCCTCAGTCATTCCTCACAGGGTTTGTATTTCCAGCCCCTCTCCAGCCTCGTTGCCTCCTCTGGATGTGCTCGAGTCTCAGTGTACCTCCTGAACTGAGGGGCCAGAGCTGGACACAGCACTCAATGTCCTTCCTAAACTGAGGGGACAGAGCTGGACACAGCACTCAATGTCCTTCCTGAACTGAGGGCCCAGAGCTGGACACAGCACTCAATGTCCTTCCTGAACTGAGGGGCCAGAGCTGGACACTCCACTTGAGTTGTGGCCTCACCAGTGCTGAGAACAGGGGAAGAATGACCTCCCTGCTCCTGCTGGCCACATTATTCCTGATCCAGGCCAGGATGTCCTTGCCCTTCTTGGCCACCAGGGCACACTGCTGGCTCATGTCCAGCTGCTGTCCCCAGTACCCCCAGGTTCCTTTCTGCCTGGGCACTGTCCAGCCACACCATCCCCAGCCTAGATCATTGCAGGAGGTTATTGTGGCCAAATGCAGGATTCAGCACTTGGACTTATTAAACTTCATCCCACTGGACTCTGCCCATCCATCCAACCATTCCAGGTCTCTCTGCAGAGCCCTCCTACCTTCCAACAGATCAACACAAGCTCCCAGCTCAGTGTCCTCTGCAAATTTGCCCCTGTATGCATGTGTAGCCATTTATGTATACAGAGTTTGACTGGGAGAGTGAGCGTACACTTTCCCTGATATTTATATTCAGGATTAATTTACAGCTTCATGGCTTCTGAACTGAGAGAACTATATATGCTATAATTCCAACTGTGAGTCACTGTGATGGAAATAAATGCTTAATGAAAATAGCCCATAAAACTTCTCTATTAAATAGAACATAACTGAAAAATAAAGAGATAACAAGGAACAGTGATCCTCCCACACATTTTGGAATATTCCTTTTTACAATATTTCTTTGTAAACAGCAATCTAATCAAAGACAGTCCTAAAAAAACTGTTTATCCTTTGTTGTGGCCTTGAACTTTGACTCAAACAATTCTGCTCTGTAGTCATCTGGTGAACATATGGGTATTGTTCATCCCCTAGATAAATGCAGGCCAAACCCACAGATAATTTTTGTGATGTTTTAGGACTGCAAGACAGACAATACTATGGAATGATTCTCCTCCCTGGATTTCAGTGGTGGGGGATATATTACTAAAAAGATTGTCAATTGGATTTATTCAAAGGAATTTTTTTTTACTCGGGTTAAGGCTAGATAAATATAGACAGCAGTGCCAGGCTGCCATTAGGTTAAGATTGAGAGAGCCACAAAGCCTAGAGCTCCAGGAATGCAGTACCTGGAATGAGAAGACCAAAGGAGCATAGCACCCCTTCTTCCTCAGTTTTATAACATGGGGAGCAACCATGACACTGGAGGTGTCAGCTGCAGACCCACACTCTGCTTATGATTAGGTGTGGGGTCCAGGGAACCACAAAGCCCACAGGTCCAGAGACAGTGAGCAGGGAAAAAACATGCCAAGAGAAAAACAGCACTGCACCAAGATTGCTGCCTGCACACTTTTCTAATCTGGACCAGCCATGGCAGTGGGCCCCAAGCTGTCATTAGGGTTGGAGACCAGCAATGCCTACACCTCCAGGAACACAGGGATAAAAGAGGCAGGACAAGGAAAACACAGCACTGCACCCACATCCTTGCTTTCACATCTAAAATGGCCTATCTGTGTCCAAGGGTTAAATTATGCTTAGAGTCAAGGTAAGGGTTGGCCTTCAGATGGCAACAAAGATGACAGCTTTGGGGACAGAAGGGATGGCAAAAAGCATTACAAAGTGGAACAGCACCGCTCAAACATCTCTACTTGAAGAAAATTCTGATCTGGGCCACCTATGATGCTGAGAACCTCAGCCTCACCCCGAAGCTGCCATTAGGGTCAGGATTAGGGTGCAGAGAGCCATGAGCCAAACTGCTCCATGGCATAGGCATGGAACTCCATGAATAGGCATGACAAAGGAAACATGACGCTCATCTGGCACCAAGATTCCTGCTGCCAGAATTTGGGATTGAGAAATGCAATCTTAAACCTTTATACAATCATAGACTGATATAATGGCTTTAGGTTGGAAAGGACCTTATAGGTCACCTAATTCCAGCTCTGCTGCCATGGACAGGGACACCTTCCACCAGACCTGGTAGCTCAAAGCCCCATCCAGTCTGACCTTGAACACTTCCATGGTAGGGGGGCAACCACAACTTTTCTGAGCAACCTGTTTCAGTGCCTCATTACCCTCACAGTAAAGAATTTCTTCCTAATATCTAATCTAAACCTACTTGCTTTCAGTTTGAATCACATCCCCCATGTCACTATTTTGCAAAAAGTCCCTCTCTGTCTTTCTTTTGTACTCCCTTCAGGTACTGGAAGGCTGCTATAAGGTCTTCCTGAGCCTTCTTTTCTCCAGGCCAGCTCTCTCAGCCTGTCTTCACTGTAGAGATGCTGCAGCCTTCTGACAATATTTGTGGGCCTCCTCTGGACTCACTCCAAAAGGTCCATGTTCTTTTAGCTTTGTGTGCCCCAGAGCAGAACAAAACTCTCCAGGTGAGGTCTCAGCAGAGGAGCAGAATCATCTCCCTCAGCCTGCTGCTCACTTTCCTTTTTTGCAGCCCAAGATATGGTTGGTTGTCAGGATTACAAGCACAAATTGCTGTTATATTGATGACATAATTCATTAACACACCCAAATCTTTCTCCCCAGAGCTGATCTTAATCCATTCACTCCCCAACCTGTCTTTGTGCTTGGGGTTGCCCCAACCAAGTGCAGGACCTTGCATTTGGCCTTGTTGACCTTCATGAGGTTCACATGGGCCCAGTTCTTGAGCCTGTCAAGGTCCCTTTGGTTGGCATCCCTTCCCTCCAGTGTGTCAGCTGCACCACACCTTGGAGCTCTGTACATCTTAAAAATAATCACTGAAGTTCTAGTGAATAAAACAAGCATTTACCAGTAACCCAATATTCCTGTTAAAAATCATTTAGCAATGAAACAAAACAAGTAATAAAAATATTCTATGTACTTTTTCTTGCAGAAATGAAGTTATTGTAATTTTAGCCTATTTAATGAAGTTTGTGTGGAATTTTATGTCATTAAAAAGATATCTCTCTACCGCATTTTGATATTTTCAGCATATTTTCTGTCCTTTTGACCCTTCTGATAACAAGGATGTGCTCAGACCTTCTCCAAAGAAAAAAGCCCCACAACCCCGAAATATAAAATCAATGTAAAATGACAGAATGCAATGAAAGCAATTTTGCAGCATCAAAATTTAAATGAGCAGCAGGACTTCTGGATGCTTATAAAAACCAAGCCAACCAATATTTTAAAGTATGACCGTTATTCCTGCATACACTAAAAATAATGGAGTGAGCCAAAGTCAGTAAAATCCTGTGTCATCACAGAAGAACATTTCAGTAGAATTTGCATCCAGATCAATTTAGAAATTGGTTTACTTTTGAGGACTTTGGTTTTGTTGGTTTTTCCATCACAAACACTAAAATCTGTACACTTTTCAGTGGCTCAGGCTGGCATCAGTAGCATCAAACAATTCTCTAACACCTTTTGTTTTATCTAGAAGTGCATGCACTTCAGTTGTTTATACACCTGACATTACCACCTGGTTTCTGTTAAGGAGAAATCAGCTGAATGGGCATTTGCTTACATGGTTGTCTTAATTGTATATAGTCACAACTCTAAACATATGAATATATGTCATGTACTTTTTTTGAGAGCTGGTTAAAGCTGGTTGAAAACTTTTTTTTTTTTTTTTTTCAAATACAACTCATTTATAATAACTGAAAGTGTTCTATAACCTGAACCAGCCAATTTCATTGTGCCATGCTGTGGGGGTGGCACTTTTGCATGTCATACACAAATGTTCCTTGAAGTTCTGTTTTAGAAATGGAAATTATATATTTTTCACTTCCATGGCAATTAAATTGAAAAAAAAAGTTATAGTCATTTTGGGTTTTGCGGAATCTGAAAGCTGGAGACAAAGAAATGGAAATCCCATTTTCTCACAAAGGTTCTCAAATCATACTTAGATTTGATTATAGTTTGTATCATTGTTCCAAATTTAACAGGATTCTGCCTAGAAATAAAAATCTCTTAGTCAAAGCTGATTCAACAATGTTGGTAATGCTTTAATATCCCATTCTTAGCCTTTTTCCAAAAGGTTTCTGACAGAACATTTTCTCAGGAATCATCTTGCCTTGAGCAGCTGACACTACCTTTAAGTAAAAAAAGCGAAAAACATTTATGTTTCTCAGAGATTTTTTTCTGGTATTCTCTTGTCATTTGATCTGATCTAGGTAAAAGATATCACTATAAATTATGACAAAAAAACCAACGGATAAAAAAGGTAACTAAAACTAAAAACTGGAGTGTGTACTGGAAAAACTGGAACAGGAAATGTTTTGTGTGCGAGATCCCACTGAAGTAAAAACAAGGGAATCTTTTGTCCAATTTGTGGTTGTGGTTCCAACTGCATAGTAAATATTACTTCCAAAAAGAGACATATCTGTCCAACACAGATGTTAGATATTTTCAGTCTTAGACTGAAAGTGAAACTACACCAGTTTGGAGACCACAAACTTAAACCTTGTGCTGTTTAAACTGTGTTACAGACAAGAATATAGAATTCAAGAAAACACAGAATGAAAGTAAAAATAAGAAAGGAAGAAGTTCTGGAACCAGTCTGTATTTTCAGAGATTATTTTTGGTCTATTTAATTTTATCAGCTGTTGGAAAGGAGGCAGTCCAAGCAGGGAGAAATATCAGAAAACAAGCAATCCCAGTTTTCCTGCATCTTGATAAATACACCCAGATGTTACTGAATGCTACTGACTACCCATACTTTCTCTTGTTTTCTCTGCTTAAGAACATCCAATGCTTTTAATGTACTTTAATAATTTACATATAATTGTCAATAACATTCAGCGCTATCAACAGCAAACTGGTAAAGGCCTGGATGGGTTTTCCACAAAGATATGTAACAGTGTATCTTTATGAACAAAATAACATTTTCAAAAAAGAAAAGGTGGTGTGGCATTAAAGAAAAGACAGGATTGAACAGGCCTGGATATTATCAGTAGAGATTTAACCACACAATAACTCTTAAATGCTGGTATATCCTTTCCCCTAGCAAGGCAAAACAATTTTTTGAGAAATACAAATGTTGAGTGAGGTAGCAGTTTTACTCCCAGGGATCTGAGTTAGCACTCAAAATTACATTCAAACAGTGGATGTTTTTACTGTCCTCCTTGCTAAAGTATTTGAAAGAGTTATCTATTCTAAGTAGGCAATTTTGACAGCAACTGGTACTGCTTAAATGTATATTAACTCTGTTAAATTGAACTGAATGTAATGCTGGGAAACCTTAATATAGGCCATTAGAAGATGTAAGGAGATAAACTACACATAAGGAGAAAATGTTGTCTCTGGCCATCTGCTTGTCCTGGTAACACACAGAAAATTTGCAATATGTAACAATTCCCTCAACTTATTGAACAGCAGGTGCCCATCTTTTCCTTCAGCTGTCCAAAAACTGTTCCCTTACAACTCTCTCTGTTCTCCCTGAAGGATTCTTTCGTAGTTTTGTAATGCAAATTTAGAATAAGAAGGAACAGGTTCTGTTTGAACTAGAATTATCTCAATTTACCTGGTAACCAATGGATATAGATCCTTATTCCGCCCTGTGAGCATTCTACTTAAATGAACAATCACTTTTTTCCCCCTAGTGTCACATCTTTTATAGATGAAAACGACAGCAGTATTTTGCAAACAATAAAAAGCACAGGGTGTGAGGACTGTGAATTAAGAATGCTGTTTCCACTGTGCTGCTTTTCTCAATAAATGCCAAACCATAGGTAAAGCAATAAAGTGAACTAGGAAAAGTTATTGTCTTACATCCTTGGCAATCATTTTTTGTCTTCACTTGAAGGGAGGATATTGTTGGTTGAGGTCCTAGGAATTTCAGGCTAGAATGTTAAAGATGGAGTGGAGAAGAGTATTCCATTCAAAAAAAAGTCACCATTTATGAGATCAAAGGTCAAGATATGGTAATATTAAATTCAACATACAACTGTGTGTCATTTCTGCATTTATTTTGAATGTCTATGTTTTTAATTACATACCATATATATTCTGGAAAAGTCTTGTGGCCTACACTTAAAATTTAATGCAGTAAATTAAGATTTTAGGGACTGCTAAAACAAAGAATTAAAATTCCAAATTTACAACCTCATCAAAAAGAAAATATGAATATCAAATTTAGTTGTTAGGCATGGAGCCAAAACTATGAACTCAGCAGCCACTAAGCAGACAGTTACATGTCTTTAGCTGCCTCCTCATTCATCCTGGGGATTTCATGACCACTCATATATTTTTCATATTCTGCACCTCTACATGAGCTTCTTGATATTCAGAAACTAGATGGTACCATGCACTTAGTTATGAGGAGTTTGATCAAATAAGTATATTCTAGTTATGCATTAACAGCATTCAAAACACTAACCAATTGCAGTTGTGAGTGCGTTGATTGTGGAGATTCCACAATGCACCCTTTGCAGCATGATGTAGGTTAGAGCAATCCCTAGAAAGACATGAATTTAAAGCTCTCTTTAAACGGATTTTTATGTAAGTGGATTGGTTGCTCAGCTAACCACAGAAAAAGGCTGTTTAGCCCTTCCATCAAAGTCACTGTGCAGAGTGAGAAAAGCTCATGAGGGCTGTAGGTGAAACCTGGTCTTGGTGATGAGGGCACTAATCTGGAAAAGAGCGTGTTTAAATTCCAAGAGACAGAGAATGGAATTAACCCACTTTTACACCCTAGGGAAATGTTTAATCTCCTACTAAACAAGAAAGGGGAAACAATGCCAGCAAAGGGTACCAGCAGTCTCCTTTTCTTTTTAAAGAAAACCTAAACTGTCTTTGCATCTCAACTGACAAGTTGCTGATGCATAAAACTCTGCAACAGGCTAAGCTGGGGCTTGGGCATCCTACCTGAACTCTCAGAGGAGACTCAAATTTGCACCAGTATATGCTTGAGTACCTCAGATCCCTAAGTAAAATCCTACAGCTGAAAAAGTTGGAAGTTATGACACTGAGGCACCTCCAGGGCTAAGAACCACAGAGGATTAATTCTGAACAAAGATTAACTTTAAGGACCAAAGCTGCAATAAAGGTTATTTAAAGGCCTAAACACTGTACTAGATCTCATTCCTAGTGTTTCAATGTTATAAGTTCTCCAAGTATACCATCAATAATTTCTCTCAGTAGTATGCAGCTATTATGAGGATGAAATTGATAAACAGAGTTAATGTGATGATAATAGTTACATCTAGGAAATAGATAAAAATGATATGATACCAATTAAAGTGTTGCACAGTATTAGAGACCCATTTTAATCCTTATGATTTGTTTCACCCTTAGCAGTTTACATTAATCTTCTGTTCCAATGACCCTGTTTATATTTGACTTGGGCTGTAATTTAAAAACCAGCATCTCTTTTCAAGTTTTCAGGCTTCCAAACTGAAAATTAGAGGCTACTTGTAAGAGGTAGGCTTTACCTTACATTAAAATGGATGCATGCCTGTTCCATTTGCAATTATGATTTTTTATTATTTATTTATTTATTTATTATATATATTATATATATATATATATATACATATATGTATTTAAGCATTTAGTTCCATTTTAGGGACATACATGAGCAGCAGAGAGGAAAACTGCTTTGCATTGTTAACACAACTCAATCCTGGGTCAGGAGAAATCCTCTGGAAGAAGAGGAGATGCTGCTTTCCCTGCCAGCAGCTGACCTTGCTCAGCTGGGAGAGTCTTCTGGAGAGTGTGATACATTCTGGAGGATGTGAGTAGCAGAGTGTGAAGGGCACAGAGCAAGCAGAGGGTCCACAGCAGGAAGAGGCTGGGAAGCTCCAGAGAGGATAAGTGAGCAGGCACACAGCCAGGCCTCCCAGAGGCTATAAGGAGGAGATTTTTTTCTCAGGACAGGGAAGGAGTAGAGGCTGCTGGAAGCCAAGGAACTGCTAGAAGTTTCTGGTGAAGATCAGGACTAAAGTTAGAGGACATTATACATGGGAGGGAGGAGACTATTTTTTTTTCACTGTGGGGAAGATTTAGGATTTGTTGTTTATTATAATGCTGAAAAAAATTTACTTTTAATTTAGAATTCCTGATGATGCTGTGCTCACTAAATAAAAAGTTCATGGAACGTAATGTGAAATCTCACGTTCACTGCCAGACACATCAGAGTCAGACATGTTTCTTATTCAAACTCTTTTTAATTTTTAAACAAGTATTACTCACTCAGTAACTCTTTATTATTTTAAAACACTTGAAGATATTCACTGAAAGGCAGGTTTTAGACTCGCTGCATTTCAAAGGTTCAGATAAAACTAGGTAAGAAGCCCTATCATCAGACTTCAGGTGTACTTAAGTGACTAGAGTTTCAACACTGGAAAAAACAGTGCCACCTCCCACCTTGCTCCTCACCCCCAAACAAAGCAAAGCAAAACAAAGCAAAGTAAAGCAAAGGAAAAGAAAATACCAAAAAACCCACAACAAAACCAAAACTACAACCCCCCAAACCCAATAAAAGTTAATAATGGAACACCTGGATCATCTACTTAACCCAGGCAACAATATCCACTGTCATCAGTGATCTCATCAGCATCGTCTCACATAAAGGATTAGCTGTGTGTAATAGAACAGACACAAAAATCTGACTCACCCAGTCCTCTGGAAGGAGGCATGACACATTTTGGATGTAGATGAAGGAAATCTGATGAAAAAAAATCAGAGCTCTGTATAGTACTCTATTCCTCCCCATTTTCCCCTCTGCTGCTCTACTAATAATAATTATATTCAGTAATAATAATAATAATGTTTTAAAAAATAAGATGTCACAACCCTTTCATACAATTACTATGAGAGCAAACTCTCAGTTTACCTTTCTCTCTTTTGCTGATTATAAGAAAATGTTGAAACAAATCATCTTAGCACTGTCATATTTTTAAAAGTGCTGTTACTAATACAAAATGCTTTTTGCAGCAAAAGGCCTAATAATGTCAAGAGTGCAGGAGGTCTCATAAGCAGAAATAATGGCAGTTTCATGCAACACGTGAAATTACAATGCATCTTACAAGTAAATCAAATCACTTTTTCTTTATAATTTCTGAATTCCATAGGGGCCATGAAACACATATTTAAAAGGTGTGCAGGAGGACCTTATTCATTAAACAGCAGAGAGAAGTAGCTGAAGTTTTATTAAAAATTGACTAATAGGCATTCTGGATAATTGAATTGACAGGCTGTTTTGACAGCTGCAAGCAAAAATGTGCTTTCTCTAAACAGTTGGTGTAAATCTTTTTGATTTTTAGAAAGAGAAATGATGTACTGGTTTAACTTTAATCAGTTTATGAAATTAAAAAAAATTGTAACTGTTCACCTAAGTAGTGGAAGCTATGCTAATTGAAGGTGCTGCCAGTTATTTCAGTGGTAGAGTTTGAGCTGAAAGAATTGCCAAATTCTCACACAATGAGAAAGGTGGAAGGTACACACTTTAAAAAGTTTTGATTAGAAGAAAATGTAAATTAAGATGAAAACTGAACTCTGAACTTTATTTCCAGAAAGGCACTGAAATATTCAATCTGACTGAAGTTAGTGGATTTTGCAAAAATCTATCAGCTTTGAAAATCAGGCTGCAACTAACTAACAAATGTGACAATCTGTACTTTAAGTGGGCTAATGTGAAGTAATAGGCAATTATACCATCTAAATTAAAAAAAAAAAAAAAGGGAGGAGGAAAAGGGGCAAAATAAAACAACATAGAAAGGTTGCTTATCAGACTTTGCAGGTTTGAGAATTCAAAGTGGAAGGAAGCAGGGGAAAAAATTGTAGAAGTTAAATGGGAAAGACAAGATAGAATTAAAGCTGGATTTCATAATAATTAGTACACTAAGAAGTAAAGATTGACCAGACAGGCAAGTGTCAGAAAAGAGAAAAAAATTTTAGAAGGGACAACCAAATCATTAAACATGTAAAGAAAGTGAAGACATAAAAACCAGATGGAAGACTGAATATTTTCAGAATATTGTGTAGGTATTGACACACTACATAATTAGAATTGATGTGAGTCTAAAACTAAAATAGGACCTTGTTACTTTGTATTCAGTTTTTAGGTGTTCTTTTAATCTGTGTATACAAGTATACATTTTATATCTTGATTTAGAACAGAGCTATCCTCTTTTTTAATGCTCACAAAAAGAAGGATAAATCAGATGCACTCGCCACAGGCATGTCACTGCAACTATAGACATATATAGAATAGTACAGCAACAGCCAAGAGAAGAGAAAAATCTTAGAAGAAATGAATAGCTGACACACTGAGACTAGTCTACCTGGTGTTTGATTATAACATCTCAAAAGCAGAAGGACATAGCTACTGAATTTCTGTACGTGTTTTTATTTTTAATAAACAAGAAAATGAAGAGTTTTAGTATCCAAACACTGCAACACTGCCGTGCTGAACTTATCTGATGTTTGATTAATGTATTGGATTGATGCAGAATAACTGAACAAGAGATCTACATGTTGTTTTGAAGGGTTTATTTGATTTGGATGTAGAAGCCTTTTAGTCATTTCATATAAGAAGAAGTGCTCTTGGAAGATAACTGTATATTTCACAGTTATCAGTTTTAAACTACCTTTTATTCCAAGAGGGAAGAGCAATTGAAACACTGACTATTAGTAAAACTGGTTTGCAAATGAAATTTGATTGATATTTTAGATTTCTTGGGACTATATGTGGCACAGCTTTGTATAAATTATATTTGTTTAAAATGCAACCAAGCTCAGAACTGCCAGGAACAATTTAGACCCCATAAATGTTTCCTCTAAATTGAATCAGAGAAGGCTGAAAAGCCTCTAAACACTGTACAGGGATTCGATGTTTAGGTTTTAAATGAAACAATTTTAAAAATTGGAGCCTTGCCATCGTTTATAGTACTGTCAGAGTCAGCGCTCAGACAAAATCTGTTGATTTTCTTCTTCTGTTCCTTGCTCATCTTTATTGGACACTTTCACCATTAAATGCAGTAAATGAGATGGGGTGGGAGGAGAAGAGAGAACAAAAGGGTAAATGGAACATTATTATGGAAAACTATTTTCAGAAATTACATTTCATATTCAATTTGAATATTTTTTGCCTACACCCAAAACTAAAGATCATTTTTATGAAACACAATAAAGCCATCTCAGATATTTTCTTGTTTCACTATATCCAAATACATTAATTTTTTGGTTTCGATGAAGATTTATGCTACCTATATTGCACAAGGTAAGTGTAAATAAGAGCTATAAATTGCTAAGCGCTTAATGTTGCTTGTGAATTGAACTATTGTTCTCTAAACAGCCTGAATTTTAGAGAATACAGCTAACTTAACGCCTGTGAGGTGTGATACAGGAAAAATGTTGTAAAAATCTAATAACAATAAATGTGCATTGCTATTAAGTTATATTCGTTTGGGTGAAAGTGCATATATTTAAAACTTAGTATATATACAGTTAAAATGAGTTTAAATTAAAAATGTTTTAGGCACATGTGTGTCCAGCTCACCACATACATACCTACTCCTTCATTTGATTTGATGCCTTATTATTAATTCCTGGAAATACAGACTACCTAGAAGTGTCTGAACTATAACGACTGAAATTATTGCAAGCTTCCAGTGCAGTCTGCAATGAAATTCACAAGTGAAGGACATTCTTGTTTAGCAAGAAATCTTTTGCTGATTTTCACAAGTATTAGTTAGTGTGTATCAGTTAATATATTAAGACAAAGCCTAGAGAACATGCCAGAACCTACCATTTCTCACAGGAGATAGAGATCTGTTTATTCTGGATGGACAATATCAGGACCCAAACTGAAAGCCTAGATGTCAAATCCTTTGTATTATGCCAGATTTCTGTGGCAGGATTCATAGCAACTCCTTAAGCCTCAACAGCTTTACTGTACTCAGCCCACTGAGCAGACACATGTGCTGTATGATATCAAGAAATGGTAAATATTAATGTGTGAGCAAGACCAAGCTATTGCTAGATGCATTGTCTAAAAGTCTAGCAAAGAAAATATGGTAATATAAAATAGGGCTTCACTAGAGGAGCTGGAAGTTGCCTACGAGTGCCAAAGCAATGCACACAGCATATCAAAGTTAGCTACAGCCCATGTACATTTTTCTGTATGAAGGCACTATGTCCACTGCCAGAGCCAGTTATTGCACAGCCAGTTTTCATGCTACTACTATTCCCTCCAGTGCATAACACAGTCATACTCTACCATTGCTCTGCTTCTTCCTTTAAAGGTCTTAGACACACAAAAATGCATTTCTGAGCACCGTTCGGAAATGATAAGGAGATGTCTTAATCTATTAGAACATAAAATGTGCTAATATAAAAATGAGCTGCTGGTTGTATTCTAGCCTAGAGGCCACTACAGATTATCTTCTAAGGCTGAAGAAATAGGGCATAAAACCATGCTTTGAATTAAAACCATACCTATACTCTGACAGTTAAGAATGTTCTTCTGGTGATGGTCTATTTCTACACAATTCAAGGATAATAAATGTAAAAAGCAACCAAACAGAATAACAACTTTCACATGCAATGATTTCTCACTGTTTTGACTACAATGGTAACAAAAACACTTACTTAAAAAGAAAGGTGATTATTTTTACTTTAAGTACATTATCTTTTGGCAAAAAGTGCTGGTTTCAATTAAAGTGTATTTATTCAAAGGAATTTGTAAATTAAAGTTGATGTGCAGTGGTTCTGAATGTTAATTTTTAACTTACTCTAAGTATGTAATGAGCTTAAAAGAGTGTGTCTTCTACTGAAAATATTGGTTTGACCAGGAAATTCAGAGAAATGAAAATGAAATGGATTTGAGGGGGAGGAAGTGTGAATAGATCAGAGGAAAATGTGGCACACCCTAAAACAGTTTAGAAAAAACATATTCTTACAGGTTATTCCTTCTTTTGCCACGTCCTTCTCTTAAAATCAGGAAAAGTCCAAGTCAAAGTGATATTTCATTGCTCTGGCTCTCTAGTTTAGTTAAATCTGAAACTCATGAAATATAACAAAATTTCCCCTCAGCTTCATGTTAAACTATTCCTTTAGCTTGAAAGAGAGTGGAAGGGATGTGGGGAGAAGATGTAAATGGCAGTGTAATTAAGATTTGGGAACAGGATATTTCCTACAATGACTAAAAAGTGTTTGAAAGAAACTTCCTTTGTTCATTAGGGCTCATTAAAATTCTTGCCACATTTTTTTCTCCATATTCATACAGGCCAAAACCTAATCAAGATCACTACACCTGACTGCTGCACAGACAAGTGCTCATATTTCTTTGTTGCATGCTTAGTTGAAGAATTATATTCCAAGGAGCTTTTTAAGAAAGAGTTGCCTCATTTTCACTTCATGCTTGTAGTGGATAATCTTTTGTTGGATATTTTACTGTCTTGTCTTATAAATCTCCAAAGAGCAAAAGCAACTATGTGTATCGTATTCAAACTTTTATGTGTATTAGACTGCTCAGGTAGCATACATATAAAACTGAAAACAAAACAATATAGTGTAAGGTGTAGGTACTAAATAATTAACATCATTAATCTTTGTCCTAATGCACAAGTCCTCATAAGCTACAGAGATATTGCAGAGCAACAATAATGTAAAAATGAAGTGCCCTGAGCCATCCTTTGCAGAACCACCAGTGTTAGGTTGTAAACATTGTTGCTCATCTCATGTTTTTAAAGTGCATGCTAAGTAGGGAGTTATTGTTAAGGTTCCATCCTTGCTTTGCTCACAAAAGAGAAAGAACTTGGCTAGACTGGCCTCTAGGGACTCATTTTTTATCAGGGTAAGTTTAGTTTTTTTTCAGCCAGTCACAGAAATAATTATGGGGAAAAGAGGAGGTGTGACAAACACACCAAATAAAGAAATAGCACATGTGTAAATTTTTAATACTTTTCCCAGACTTTTTAAAAATATATATATTATTTTGCATACCTTTAATTTGGGCTCTGAGAAAAAACAAAACAAAACAAAACAAACAAACAAACAAACAAAAAACCCAACAAACAAAAAAACCCCAAGCCAAAACATTTAAGTGCCTTTTTTTTTCTTACTTTGAAAGTTTTTACTTTTGCCAAATGGTCTCTTTATAGATGGTCTTAGAAAATACTTGATAACACAATCTGCCCAACCCCTTCAAGTTGGAAACTGAGCTCTGTTTAGCTCCTACTGGGATGGAAAGGCACTGTTTATCTTCCCTCTCTATTCTGTGGTTTAAGTGTGTGTATCTTTCTCTATGGTCACAGCCCAGAGTTAAAACTGTTTCTAAACCAGTGCAATTAAACTGAACATGCCAATATCTCCAGAAAACACATGCCATAATTTTGGCAGATTTCTTATGTATTTTTTTGTCACTGAAAATACAGTAAAACAGTGATGTATTTTTACTGTAACATATCACCTGCTTTAAAAAAGGAGTACATGACTGTATTTATTTATCCCTGTCTATAAAGCACACATGCATCCATACACAATTTGTTTTCCACATGCTTCTTGTTCAGAAATTACCAGAGCCATAGAGGAATAAAGGTAGAGGAATAAAAAAAAAGGACTAAAGTAAAATAATGAAGTGCAAGCATGTGAGATTTGATTCACAGTAAGTTGTGCTGGCTGCTTCCAGAGACAGATCTAGTAGTAAAGCTGTCATGAATACCACAAGTACAACTGCACTGAAGCCCAGAGACTAGGAAAGCCAAGCCGAAAATGGCAAGGGAGAAAACAGTACTGGGTCTTGGCTGAAGCAACTGTCTGACTTTATCCCTTTCATCAAGACTCACTGCATTTATGCTGCTCTGTAAATAGGACTCAAGCACTGGAAAGCCTGGTTTACATAGAGTGACATGAATTTTCTAGTTTATTAAATGCCCCGGGAGCTTTCCTAAAAGTCAGTGTTATTTGACTAAAGAAAATATTTGATCTGAGGATATATGTGAGACTTCATAACGCAGATTTAACTTCATGAACATTCAGGTCAATGTATAGACTATAATCAAGGTCAGCCTCAGTTCCAGGCCTTGTTCTTCTGAAAAGCAATTAACCATTTCCTTCCTATTCCCCAGATTTCTCACCTGTGGAGAGAGAAACTCCACTACCTATCCTATGGTTTGACTATATGTTCAAGACCTGTATTTGTGAAAAATTACCTTCCCAAAAAGGCAAAATCGTTTCATAAGGAACCTTAAAACCAATACAGACTCAAATTTTGACACTTTTTTTTTGTTGTTTGTTTGAATGATTGATAGTTTTTGTTTGTTTGTTTGTTTGTTTGTTTGTTTTAAATATCTACAGAAATTCAAGAGGACTTTGAAGAATTTTGGAGTGAACATGGAGTACTACTGTTACAATTTTATACAGTTCTTTTCACTCTCCAAAAAACATTTAACAACTGTGAGTATTTTGGTGAAATATCTTAGATCTCAGTGGCAGGAGGTGAAGGGGGACACAAAGCATTTGTCTCAGCTGAATAATGCTCAGTGGGCTGTATTTCATATATATGTATGAGTGTTGGAATCATTCTAAAGAACAGGCTCATTGAAGAAATTGTATCCTGTATATAGATATAACCTCAGAGGGAGAGAGAGACTGATTAGGAATGGATGTGTTCTGAAAGGCATGTTTTTGTGCGCATTTATATTTTAGATCTTTTAGGCACGTTCACAGTGTGGAGTAAAAGGACCCATATAACCTAACAGAGGGGGTGACTGTGTCAGTCTCATGGAAAAGAACCTCAGGGAAGAGGTCTTCTATCTGCTCCAAATTCTTCTGGATCGTGAATCCTAAATGTAAGGAAAGAGTCACTTCTCAGCACTTGCTGTGCTACAGTCTGTTTAGGTTATGTTGTGTCAGATTACAGAAACTGATTTGCCTCTTACTCTTGCAGGATTATAGGAAATAATTGCTTCTGATTTATTTAAAAAAACCAGATTTATATCATAAAGCTAAACTAAATAAAAGCACGATTTGAAACTAATGCAGTCATTTAAGACTTAGACAGTTTCGTCTCTTTTTTTCCCTAGATACAGCTAACTTAATGTCTCTAAATGATGCTGTGAGGAAAATGCTTTCACTGCCACCTAGATTTGGATTGTTTGATAAATTAGCAGGAAAGTTAGAAAAATGCTTTTTTTCTCTCTCTCTCTGAAAGTCATAGTAACATTGTATATAGTTTCTTCTCTTTGTATACTATAAATGACTGAGCAGATTGTGAGTCGTGGATGTGGGTGGCAATTAAGATAATAATTGTTCATAGAATATAGAAACTGCATTAGAAAATGGAAAAATTCCTGCCTCTTTCTCTGCTCTTTTAGACAGTGAAAATATGGTCTTTATTATGTCAGATACTCCATGGAGTAATATGTATTACTTTTCAAATTAGATACTGGGTGGCCAACTGGCATAGCATTTTTGGATATTGTTTGTAAATGTTGTAAACCTGCAAGCATTTTTATTATTGCTCAAAGATTACAAGTAAGGTTAGAGCAAGGCTGAGTTTAGAACTATGGGAGGTTTCAAGCCAATGTCTTTTTAAGATGCAGTGAATAAAAATTCGGGGAGGATATGGTTTCAGAGGTTTGTTTCTGTTCATGGTTAGAGACACTTCTGTGTCCCTTTCTTTTTTAAGGTGGATCTTGTAATTTTCCTCTCCCTGTTTTTTTTTTCTTTAGGTGAAATGACATAATTTTCTAACTTTCTAGACTGTTCTTACAGCACTAAGCCAGTACTTTTTATTTTAAGTCCTAACATGCAATTAACAAGGTCTATTCTTATAATCTTTTGACTATCAAAGTTTAGTGATCTCCAAAGCCATCTGATAGTAAATACTTAATTCTCTCATTGTGAAAATATGGTGCATTCCGGAGTTTTGTGTGGATTTATATTTCATCCTTTATACTATTTGCCAAGAAGCATTTTTTTTAAATCATTTATTACAAAAGAAAAAATTTTGAAAAAGAGGACTGCTATTTATATTCTAGGGCTGGTGTATGCATTTAATGATATGTTAGTTCAAGTGGCAGAAAGAAAAAGAAGAGTATAAAATGTGCAGCTAGATCTAGATTTTTGCACCTATTATAATTTGGCGTCTTTCCATAGACTTCACTGGAATTATAATCTGTGCCAATGCGTATAATATGGGGTTTCCAGAAAATATCAGTGCATTAATTCACTTGGCTAGACATAGATTTCTGTGGATGAAGCTCAAAAAGACATATATTTTCTATTTCTCTTATATATTTCTTTCAACGTGGTAATTAGGATAATGGATCATGCCCCCACGACAATCTATGAATCGGTGAGACAACTGTGCCTGTCTGTGATAATGCATATCACAACCCCGAGGCAAAGCACATGAGAGCTGGGGAAAGCATTCTCAGGGAAAGCTGTCTAACAAAATGCATTTCTACCTAAGGCAACTAATATCCTCTGAAACCTAGGAGTCTGTTTTAGCAACTAACTCGTTGGGAATTCCAATTAGGGTGTCCTCACTAAAGATGTCTCTATAATGTCTCTATATATAGATGTTATCTATAACTTTGGAGACCACCTACCTGACCAATTAGTAGATCTTGAGGTGCATGAAATTCTTCTAATGAATTAATACGTACATGCTCTTGGAGGCTGTGGGGTGTGTGGGGATTTATGCCTCTGTGCTCGTGCTACTTTCCTCTGTTTCTTCCAATGACATTTCTTGTTGTGTCTGTCTGTGGTAATGATGACCATCCAGCTAATTTTCAGAGGATCACATTGACACTAACCTTTGGCTCACCCATCTGTTCCTCGCTTTATTGCTTCAAATGTCTCCTTTCTGACTCATTGTTAAACTGGAATAGAAGCAAATTCCTCCAAGCACAGCAGGGCCCTGCTGGGCCATTTCTGACTGCAGAAGGCTGCTTACTAGAGTCCTCTGATTCAGTTGCTCTTGTCAGTGAGGATTTCTCACCACTGGACATCTTGCTGGATGTTGATGGCAAATAAAACATCTGTGGGTGACATTAGGTTTTCATCTCAAAATAACAAAGGAACACAGCTCATCTCCCATCTTCTGGCATGGTTTTCAGGCTCACTCTGGGTCTCTTCTCTCCAGGAAATGAATATCTGCTTGGTTGTTAAGCTCAGCAGAAACACACAAAACGAAAGGTTAGGATGGTTATGTCTGAAACCCTTTGGGTTTCTGTAGTGACATAATCAATAATCCAGCAGAGATACAGGTAAATTTCTATTGCAAGAATGAACAGACATATCAAATATCAGAGTATTTTCAGTTGTTCATTCATAATTTCATATATACTGATTGGAAAAGCCTTTAACAGTGCCAGAGTTCTATAAACAGAAAAAAGCTACTAAATCTAATGTGCACTATGAATTTAATATTTTCTATATTAGCATTTTCCCACTTTGTTTTTTTATGGGAAAAATAAAGAATTCTTCATTTTTAATTCTGAATTACTCCTGGTTTTGTCTGATACTTTTTTAATAGAAAATATTCCCTTTTTATCTTTTCCAAATGCAAAAACAAATATACAAATATACAAAACAAAACAAAAACCCAGTATTAAGAATAGGAGAATGTTATAATTACACTAAGTTAAATTTGCTGCTTTGGGAAATTTCGCCTCCAGATTGCCTTGCTTTCAGTGCTCTCTAATAAAATATATTTTTATGTAATTTAAAACATATGTTTTGAAGTGTGTTCTGCAGCAGCTGAAGAAAAATGTGAACAACTGAGCCATTAAAACTGCAGTACGTTTTGCATACCTTAAGTGCAGATACTAAGAATTATTTTGCTGTGCAATAATCCTATTCTTTTAAATTAACTTGGAGTGTCAGGCTAAAACTCTGGGCCTGAATGACAGTTAAATGAGGGATCTTTACTCTCCAGTCCAGCAAGCTACACTGAAAAACAAGGAAGGGGGCAGGGAGGCAACAAAATTGTCAAGCAGATGAATACCACCCCTTAATATCAGCAGTAATGGAGAAACTGTTTGCCATCATGCAAATCTGTGCTTAGTGAGCAAAAAACATCCTCCAAGGTTTTCCATCAATGTCAAGTGCATACCAACATGGTTTAAAACTAGTAGCCTAATGTAATATAAAAGCATCATACACTTATTTCCCCTTCTTTTTTTTTTCTATTTAGCAAAATATTTTAGTGACTAAATTTTATGCATATCTATGTGTATGTGCTTTCTTACTATAATATATAGTATTTAAAGTAAAATAATATTTTATTTTCAGACTATTTGATATGTATTTTTGGTATGCCACAGTCAATGCTATGGAGAAAAAGAAGAAGTAAACCCATATTTCTCTGTAAAGAACAGATGTACTTTAGCTGACTATTTGCAAGTATAATAGGAAGCTGTGAGTTTGGGATTTGAAAAATGGTTATGTTACTTACAGGAAACATATCAAAACTGAGAGACAGCTGGAAATTGCAGTAGATGAGACACTGGAAAAATCTAGGAACCTCCTGCCAAAATCAGATACAGAAGTATTAGATCCAAATGGATTTAGTTGCCTTTCATCTACACAGCTACCTACATATGCATGTATTATACATCTCTTTGAATTACGTTTATATTACCAGTCCATTTGCAAGACAGTGGTTTGGGTTCTTTTACCCCTGTAAAGACATTACCTAATTCAAAATCTTGTTCCCATCTGAGATTACATACGTATTCTGAAAAACCTGAACATCTGACAAACTATGTTTAAGAGGAATCACTGCAAAAATCCTTTCATTCTACCACCGTCATTCTACTTCTTGTGCACACTAGCACTGATATGTTTCCAGAAAGACTTTCAAGATTCATGCCATTTGAACATGTGGATGGCTCTGAACACTATCTCTTCCCTTTTTGTGCATAAGTTATTTTGAAAGTTGTTTTAATTCTACCTGTTTCTTGAATATTAGTATTTGACTGTCTATCTTTTCCCTCTTATTTCCCTGAAATTCCTTAACAATGGGAATCAAAATCAAAATATTCACCCAAAATACTTATAACTTTCACCGTTCAAATAACATGGGGGTAGAATTGGACTCCCAGAAATTAATGTTACAGTAATAAATTATATCACTGTAGGTATTCCACTAAGATGAGCAGGGAAAATCCATACCTTGCTAAAGATATCCCAATGGATATTTTCAGTGTATTTTTACAGGATATTTGCTAGTCCAAAGTCCCTTTGCAAAATTTGTTCCTACAAACTGAGAACAAATGTGGGTCTTTTAAATTGTCTCTCTTCCTTTTTTTGTCCTTCTATTTATTTTGTGAATTGCTTGTTTTTTACTGTCTGTTGATATCACATCACCTCCAGAACTACAGTTTGATTCTAGAATTGAAACAAACAAGAAGATTCTTACATAAAATTACATAATACGAGGGCAATGAGAACCATGAGATCATGGTATGTAGATTTTAAAGGGCAATTTTTCTTTTCAATGTAAGATTCAGCTGAGAATGTATGTAATGTATGTATGTATGTGGAAAAAGCCTGGCTTATTTTCTTTAAGAAACAGAGATTTCAGCTGTGGAAACAAAAAGCTGGAGGACCTGTGGTGCTATAAATATTTAGTGTAGTTCAGATTAGAGTGTCAAATGACATAACAAATAGGTGTTTCAAGGAAATTAAGCAGTGCCAGGAAAGATTCAGAGGAGGTTTAGATGATGTCAGAACATTGTGTTACATTATCATCCAGGTGTTCTGATCGAAAGACTTGGTGACCAAATTCAGTGAGTAAATTCCTTCTTCTCTATCAGAAAAACTTCCTTCCATCTATCCATTCTCTATCTTCCTCATATCCCAAAACTGAAGTCTCAAAAATCTCTGATATTATCTTTCAGCTCCATTTTCTCTTGATAAAGATTTTGAATTTTTCTTTGAAATTCAGGATCTGATAGAATACAGAATACTTTTACATGTGAAAAGATAAACAGAGAAAAGCTATTACCATGAACGAAGAACTCTGCTTTACTTGATCAATTACTTAATAATTATCAGCAGTATCATTGTTTGCTTTTCTATTATGTAGTTTTGAGGCAAAGAACTCAAACCTGACAAACAAAGTGCTCTGTAAACATTAATGAAGTCTTGGACCAAGCTTCGAGCCAGGTAATTATTATTAGGTTAATTCTACAAGTGGGTAGCCTGAATCACAGGAATTAAATTACTTCTGTGTCAAAGAAGTATTCAGTGGCAGAGCTTAGAAGTCATGTGTTCCAGTCTCCACTTCTTTTTTTTAGACAACCCACTGTCACTTAGAATCAGCAGTTTTTGAGAAGTTGGGCTTTTAAAAAAAAAACATATACATCATTCCTTGTAAAAAATGAAATTATTAATATTTATATCAAGGCAGACAAGTCCTTGACCTAAAAGGAGGGAGTTACACAGTGATGTGGTTGAAGGCAGCAGAAGTGACATGGGAAAGAAACATGCAGGTGTTATTAGGACAGGACAAGGAGAGAAAAAATAATAACCCTTTGATTCTCTCTGGTAAATCTTCTATCCCACCTTCTGTACAGGGATCAAATAATGCAAAGGTCTGATAAATCCTCCGAAGAAAAACAGTTATTTCAGCAGATGTCTCTAGGTATTTTCTCATTATGTGCCTCTTCAAAAATGTCTGAGAAATTACTAAAAAGTAAACTCCAGGGAAAATGAAATATTTAGTCCCTAATATTTTCTATTTTTCTGTACTGAAAAAATAATATAGAAAGTAAAAGCAATGATATAGGAATGTAGGAACAGTAAGAAAGGTATGGGAACAGCAGAGAAACATTTGCAGTGGACAGTCCTCTTACAACACATCAAGGTCAAACCTTACCAACTACCCCACTGGAATATGCAACACTGATCCTCACTAAGCTATTGATCTTCTGAAATATTAGGCACCTTTTTGGAAAATGTACTAAAGTTTGTGGGAAACAGTGTTATAAAGCACTCACTGAGTTCCATGTGAAAATACGAGCAGCATATAAGATACGCTCTCTGATTATAGTACATTAAACAATGATTTAATTATTTGCCAAAATCAAAAGAAGCCAGATCCAAGCATGTGAGGTGCACTGCAATTCAAATGCAGATCCATTCTTTTTATGTGAAGGCTACAATATTTGCTGACAGGTTGGGAAACAAACCAGGGAATCTAAGAAGCCAAATGCCTAAGTCTCAGCAACTTGATCCCAATCTTTTCAGCTGAGACCATGAGAAGTGGATAGCCCCCGGGGATGTGGCTCACAGGAGAACCTGCCAGGCATACTAACAAGTGGGTTAGACCTAAATCATGTAACTTTTTATAATTTTTTTTTTCCTAGATATGGCTTTGTGTATGTGATCCATCAAGACAGCTTTGATCCTTTGGTGCACAGCAACTAACTAAAAAGAGGGAAAAAAAAAAAAAAAAAAAAAGGGCTAGAAGAAAAGATACACATATAAAGAGTTAGGGATTATAGGGGCTTGGCTACGATGGACAAACACAGGCACTCACTGTCTAAAAGATAACACTAGGCATAATGCTTTATCCAATGTTTCACACAGAAAGACCTACACAAATACTCCAAACAATGACTATAAAGAGATAGGGAACAAACAGAAAAGGACTTGGAAATTTGAAAGGGAAGATTCACTGATGAAATACCCAGGAAAGAGACAGAGCCCAGTCAAACTTCTTGTCTCAGACCTGGTCACAAAAGACCTTGTGAAGGCTGACTCTAACCTTTGTGTGCATCATTTTAGCATGGTAGCTGTGAGCACCACAGAAAAAGAGCAATACTGTTATGTGGATGCACTCAAGGAGACATCTCTAGACTGCTTTTCTTAGTGCTGAAGGGAGGAATTTATTTTTCAGTATACTCTAAATTGTTGTTACCCCTGCTTGTAAAAACCAAACCCACAGGAAATTCAAAGGGGCCATTTATGGACTGTAAACCTGAAACTTTGAAATAATGGGAAAATGAAATATTTCAGCATTCACGAGATTCAGCTACTTCACTCTTTTAGCAGAGATGTCCTATGACCTTGACTTTAAATTGTGAGCTACATAATGCATGGTTATATGTTTAAAACTCTATTTGACCTGCTAAATGAACACCACTTTAAGAAAAGATATTACTAATGGGATTGAAAACATACATAAAAAAAAATATTCAGTCTTACTCTCACTATAATATTTGGTCAAATTAGGCAAACTTGCACTAGAAGTGGATTTGAAAATGTGAAAATAAATTAAAATTCTTTCTTTTTAGCAATATCAAATATTTGGGAATATTATTTCATGTTCATGAAGAAGATATGCAGTTTTATTCTGATATTTGGCTTTTTTTAATATTTAAACTTAATTTCTTTCTGTGTTATCATTTTTGTAGTGTACAGGTGAACTTCATATATAAATGATTTTAAAATATTTTATCAGGTTGAAGGTACAAAATTATATAATTTATAATATTCATACTTTCAATAGCAAAGCACAAATCAAAACATGGTGGTCTAATGCTAATATTTCAGAAAATACAACATATTTTGCTATGCTTCTTTTCCTTTCTTGTCCATCAGTGCCTTTCTTTATTCTCTGCTCTCTTACAAAGTGTCCCTATTTAGTTTTATTTCCACAATTATGTTTGAGGTGGCTCAACTCTTAAAGGCTCCTTGCAGTAAGTTCTGCTCCACTGTGTTCATGTTTTACTTCCAAACATCTTCATTGTTCATAAAGCTTGACAATGTTCAATGTACAATATCCTGTACTCCTGCTCTCACTTGTACCCTTTGTCCTATCCTCACATTCTCCAGCTCTGTCCCTAGAAATGGTTATTAGTACTTTTGTAGCTGAGTTTCTTACAGAAGTATTTTTTTGCTACACCTGAGATAATTTAATTACATCAGTCTTCTTCTAGTACCTCTTTTTTGTTGTTGTTTCTCACAATTAAATGAGGTTGCTTCCTACTATTTCTGTTGGAGGGTTTTCACTCACCACTATTGAGACATGATTTTTTCTCACCATGTTTTAGAAACAGTCTTTAGGTTTGCTGACTGCTCGTCAGAAGGACCTCTTCACTGGTTTCAGTACCCAGCTTATAAACCCAGAAATGGATAGAAATGTTGTTGACAGTTGACTAAGTTGTCAGGGATATAAGACTTCTGTGCATAATCCCAACAGAATTTTGGATTCTTTTGTAATTGGCTATGATATCAGGTGAAGCTTTATGCTGTACTTCATTAATTGCAACCACTTTCAATATATGTCTTATTTTATTCTGGTTTTACCTGTTTACCTGTCATTCTAGCTTCTGGATATATCCAGATCTAAAAGAAGCTCCAGCAAAGATTTTGGGTCATTCCTTCCTGTATTTTTATGATTTTGCTAGTTACTTGGAAATCTTAGAACAGTGTAGTTCAGCTTTACCCTAGTAATCATCTTTAATACATGTAGAAAATAGACTGAAACTGTTGCTAGCCTGGATCTTTTGAAGGCAAACTTTGAAAGTTGAATTTCTTTCTGATTATATAATTTGTAAAAAAAAATGCCAAACTAACCGGGTCTATCATGTTTTGAAGGAAATTATTCTATTTTACTTAAAAGAACAATCATTATGCATTAAATCTGAGGTCAATTTGAAATTTTTGATTTTTTTTTTATTTATTGCAATGAAAGAAATTATAGATAAATATGTGATGAAGTCCCATTAATCATAGTCTTGATAGTGTAGAAAAGTGGGTTTCCAAAATTTACTTAGGGAAATTAGATGCCTATGTCCCTTGAAGCTTACAGATACTTTAAAAGTTTAATTAAATAAATAAAACCTTATTTAAAATTATGATCCCAATCTCCTTGATTTTCAGCAAAAGTGTTGCCATTGACTTCTGTTTATTTTTAAGTCCTAAAAGCATGACTACACAAAAGGTTAAGTAAAGAATCTAAAATTTGCCTTTTTTGGCACATGTTGAGTTATTCTTTAGAAGGATGCTGAACTAATGTCCTTGCTGTTGTAAAATATTAAGCAAGAATATATAATAATATTTGACACGTAGGAGTGCAAATTTAAGCAAAAGCAGAGCTCATATATTGCTTTTACATTCTATCTGCCAGTCAAGCTGAGACTTTGTAAAGAATGGCAAAGCAATTTTCAATCATGTATGGTATATCGTGTAGGTCAAATTCTTTTATGTAAATCTCTTTCACTTGGGTGTTTAAATTTCAATAAAAATGTAATGATAAAACGTGTGGCTTTTATTTCTCCTTCTTTCTCTAATTCATTCTGAGTTTTGGAGAACAAGTGTTTTATTGAGCATGACACCTAAAAGAGGCATTGTTTTAAAAAGGTGTTAAAACAAGAGTCACATATGTTTTGGATAATGGAAGTATTACAGGAGGCTTCCCCACACAACCTTTCTTTCCTGTAAACTGGGGCTCATGGAGCTGTTTCTGTAGGTTATTTTGAGTTCACTTGAACTTTTCTGATCACCACATGAGGGTAGTTTACCTGATGACTTACAACAGCATAGTGCATTTCAGAGTTTCCAATTGTTATTTTGCTTTTCATTGCTTTTTTAGTGTGAGAGGTTCCCTGTGTAATGAAAATAAAAATATTCTTAGTGGTAAATTGTGTCTAAAATTAGACAGTAACTTGCTTCTCTCAGCCCCTAGGGAAAAAAAGGAATGAAAAAAAAAAAAAAAAAGAAATTTACTGTTTTCAGAACTTACCTAATAATACAATCTTTTCTGAGTCAGAATTCAGTTGTCATGTCAGGTTTTCACTTTGTAGTGAACAACCTACGGAAATGGATCCTAAACTGATCTCCCTTCAATATGTAGATGACTGCATGGCCTCTGAAACCCAGCCTTTTTGCCTGCCTCATTATTTACTTTTGAAGTGAAGAAGAAAGATGACATGCACCTCTGAGAGCTAGAGTATTTCCCAGCAGCAAGATTCACTTTCATGTGTGATGTGGGTTAGATCCCAAACACTGGATAATATGACACATACCATGCTATTGTACAAGCTGTGAATAATAAACATTAGAGAAATTCACACAGGGAATACCACGGACTTTTGGGGCAAAATCTGAATTCAGAAACATAACTGCAGCTCAGGAAAGATTTTAAACACCAATCAAATGAAATGCATTTGTGTATATCTTCACTGGAACTACAGTTCCTTGCAAATACAAGGACATGTTGGCTTACACCATCAGAGAATAAATATTTGTGGGTTTTGTCTCTTATGTCTGAAATACAATTGCCCCAGGAATTTTTGGAAGAAGTTAGTGCCAATGTTTTTACCACAGAGCTAAAGGAAGCATGAGCTGGAGTAAGAACAGGGCGAGAATTAATGCTTTTGATTTATGAATTACCTGGAGGTTTACATTTCCTGTCCTTAACCAGATCTAAAAGTAGGAAAAAAAAGAGCAATTAAAGCAAATTGAACACAAACAAATACTTGTTGGGATTAAGTCAACTTTTTTTTTTATTCAGAATGCCTTTGGATCTCAACTTTAGAAGAAGTTGTTCTGATAATGAAATTAAAAAAAGCATTTCTAAACAGCAACTTAGAATATTTTGTTTATTTTCCAAACAATTTGAGGCAACATAGTACAATCCAATATTTCTTTTTTGAATTTTATCTTTGACATCTCAATCTTTTCAATTAAAATTTGTTTATTTGGCGCAGGTTCCCAAGTGCCATCATTATGAGTGACTAGTGACAATGTGCAGGGCATGAGAAGAAGCAACTTTCAGTTCATTGAATGTTTCAAAATCTGTGGAAAAGTTTGGTCAAATGAAAATTCAGAATGAAAACCAAATGATTTAAAGATTCCTCTCTTTTTTTTTCTTAACCCTTGCTCCTGTTAGAGACAATGTAATGCAGCTCGGTTAAAAAAAAAAATTTTTCCACAGTTTGCTATTAACTTCCTGGCACAAGATATTGTCATAAACTAATGTTGTGAATAGTATCGCTATATCAGATAACATTGGTGACATTAATCTGTCTTTCTAGAAGCTCATGTGTAGTTTTGCTGTGGTCAAGAGAAAAGCTTAACAGTAAAACAGAATTCAATGACGGCTTTGAGTTCTGAAGAATAAGAACATCTATTCCCTTGTGTTCTTTAGAAGCTTGTCAGGGATTGCACAAGGACTCTAGCACGCGTACTATATTGTTTTGGGGTTTTTTTTCATTTGCCAGCATATTCTGTCCAAACAAATTCTCTGGATAATTCTTCTAGCATGTGGTCTGATAGGGATCAATTGCTTCCCCTTCCGCTTATCTGGAAACCCTGGTTAGATTTTTTTTTTTTTTTTTTTTAGTTCTGTTTGTTCCTGAATAGTCCTACCAATAATTCAGCCTCATCCACAGTTATCTCCTCTTTTATCAGTTCAAAAAACTGCATACCTTCTGCTTCCTAAAGTGTTAAGTACATATTGGTACCTCCTCGTAGGGGAATGTGAGCTGAAAGGGAACATTGGCTGTACTCTTGCTGATGAGAGTGGATCCTTTTCTTTATTTGGTACAAACTTAGCTTTGATTCATCTCTGCACTACCCTTATGCTCTTAAAGAGTATCAGAGACATACTATAAAATCAGAATTAGTCCATGTTACAGAAAGTCCCTGACACTTTCTCTGTGGGACTGCCCAGAAAGGATATCACCTTGTCACGTCATCCAAAAATGAAGTAACTTCTAAGAACCACATTTTACAACTATTCACCCATCTGTTTATCTTTATGTTCTGAGAACAACTTTGGTGGTTTTTCCAGACTTGCCTGATGAGTCTTAGGGTCAACATGTGTGTGAGTTCATGTGGGACTGCAGGCTAACAAGGCAGCAATCTTCCTGTCAGTTCAGGATTACATTATCTACTCCAAATGAGCTCTGGACTTGTCATGGAATTTAGAATGGAAATACTATAAAGCACAGTCACATACATGACACAAAGGATAGGAAAACATATGTAGTTGATTGTTTTTGCTTTAAAAACTTAGTCTGTTCATATGGAATCTCAAAAACACTGACAAATCCTTCCACATTAAAAATACCTCATTTTGTCTAGTATTAACATGGAAAGATGGCAAGATATTTGTGTCCTTCCACCCCCTTGGCTTATGTTTGTGAAATAAATGTTTTTTAGTAACACTATGTTGTGGGAACCTGCTGTGATAGACAACCGTACTCCATATTGCACATAAACCTCAGGTTTTTTAAAGATGTATGGAAGACAAGCCTTGGTGAGCTTAGTGAGCAGACCCTTGAACACCATGCAACTGATTACCTTTGTCTTAAGTGCAAAATATTAATAATAACCAAAGTGTAAAAGGAATTTAATTTCTTCCTTGTTTGGCTGTCTGGGTTTTTTTTCTGTCTTTTTTTTCCTTTTTATCAAGTTTCAAATGTCACTATTTAAAACACTCAACAGGTACAGTTAAAAAAAAAGTAATAGAATGGAATTTTCTATCATCAGGTGGACTGCATTTGGATAATACTTTGGGATTTATCATTCCCTTGTAACTGCAACTATTATTAATGAGAGTGATCCAGAAATGTAAAGAGAAAAACCCTGTGCTGGTAATAGAGACCTCTTTCAATACTTTTATGTACATATCCATCCCTTCAACTTTGTTCAGAAAAGGCATTTGTGGAATATTAGAGACAGCTTCTTCCAGACAGGAGAAACACATAGCTAATAAATGACAGAAATTATTGAATTTTAATAGTTCCCTTTTGTGTACATAAATGATAGACTTTTTAAAAAATTTGCCTTTAAGATTTGATGTCAGTAGCTCATAATGATATGCAGAATTGGAACTTGGTAAATTTTTTTTTGATTGTCAAAGTGATATTGATTGCCATTAAAAATTACTGATAATTATTGAATGATAGTTAGTAGATTCATAATTCACAATCTTAATATACTTTGCACAGCAAACAAGTTCATTTGTGTTTTTCCATAGAAAAGATGGGTTACTTTGTGAAGGTAAACTAAACAAGATATTTTCTGTAGTATCTCTTATGCCAATTGACTAGGAAAGAGTTTTACTACCACAGGCATTCACAATTCATATAATTTAAATATATAAAATTTAAAAGAAATTAAGATGAAACAGCAGTCATATTTGAGTTTGTATGTATCTGTCTCTAAATGCCTGTTCCTTTTTCATATGGTTATTCTGCCAAAGTATCTTCACTTTTCTATTTTTTATACCCTCAAAGTTCAGTTAGCTCCTTTCCATTTTTTCCCAGGAACTGACAATGCCATACACAACCCTTACCACTGTTAAATAAAAGATGACTGGATAACTTGCGCCCATATTCTGATGGAACACTCACCAGGCCAAGCAGATCAAATGGCTACTTACATTAAACTATGATTTTACTTTGATGAGAGACCTTAATTTGGCTTCTTCTCCCCACTGAGGTTCTGATATCATAAGAACACATACACAGTCTACACAAAATAGACAAAATCAGACAAAATCTACACAAAATCAGACTTCTCCTAAATTTAGCTGAAATAAATTGACTGAGGGGGAAAACAATAGGAACAACAAGCAACCACCAAATAAACAAAAAACCTCAAATCAAACCCAAAAACTAAAAACCCAACTCAAAAAGGAAAACAACAACAACAACAAAAAAGGAAATCAGACAGGAATTACGAAGGATTTGGTACTGATTCTTTAAAGTTTCTATAACAGTAAGTGACAAAAAATGTAAGCCTGGGTACTTAAAATGTAATTGATTTTGGTTGGTTGGTTTTTGGTTTTCTTAGTTTGGGGCTTTCATCTTATTTTTCATGTAAAGGATTGCAGTCCCTAACCTGGGGATTCACTGCCATGAACTATAGCATTAGCTATCAAATTGCTTTGGGATATTCAGGTATGCATGGGAACAGGGTAATTTTCTTGAAAGAGCTGGGTTTGCATATACCTAGCTGAGACTGAGTCACCTTTTTCAAAGCATTCAACAGCTGCCTTTTTCCAGGTATTTATTATTTAAAACAAAGAAAAACAACACAACCACCACTCCCCACCCCTTGCAACGAGGTCCCCCAAAAGAAGAAAACAAATTTAAAAAAACTGAAAAAATGTTTAACAACAATAATCTATAAACTCAATTTAAATCAAATATAGATCTTAAAAATAGATGCACAAAAATCACTAATTCATTGAATGACATTTGGCAAACTTTTCATATTACAGACTTTTATATTACAAACTTTCATATTACAAACTTTTCATATACAGAAAAATAATGTTCAGCTAAAGATATTTAAAAATTACTTAATATGTTCAAAATGATCAATTAAGATACGTCACAGCTTATAGGATGAATGCTAGAGATGAGCCTTTCCCTGCACTCAGCATTGGTGAGACCCCAAACTGGAACAGAGAAGATCTCTCATGACCATCAGGAAGCACTTTCTTACAGTGACCAAGTACCAGCAGAAGTTGTTCAGAAAAGCAGATGAATCTTCCAGTTTTGTGATATCCAAAAGCTATCTGAAAATGGCTCAGGACAACATGTTGACCATGAAAATCAGAGCAATTCACAAGCAGAGGTCCTTTCCAACCTCAGCCAGTCTGTGATTCTGTAAAAAGAATAAACTAGTCTTCCTTCTGAACTATTTGTTTGTTCTCCTTTTTAGTTAATGCAACACAATATACACACTTAGGGATTGGGCTCTATTATTTTATTTTTCTTCCTGTAAAGAAATCACTAGCCCTCAGAAATATTTCTGAGAAGCAGCAAGTATTCTTCTCTTGTTCCCTGCTCTAGGGGACAAATAGTTTGCAACACTTTAAGATCAGCTTCCATGTTTTCTTAATTACATGGCCTTCAAAGTTTATTTGTACTTCTGACCTCTCTACATTTTGCCTTTTAACCACTCCCTGAATATCGAGAACTGCAGTAATAACCTGTTAAAGACTGTTCAGTAATGATTGATTCTTAGGTAAATGTACACTTTACAGATATTGAAATGTTATGTAAAATAACCTTTCTTCTCTTGATTCTGTTTGAAACATAAAGACACTATTTTGTAGTGTGAGTTAACTGTTGTTATTTTTTTTCCAAAACCTCTCCGTTTAATTCGTCTTTAATTACCAGTAAATTATTCTCTAAGTAATTTGCTTTTCATTCACATATTATATTTAAACACACATCAGTATTTAAACAGCTTGAGGTGAGATCTTTGCACATGAATTTGAAAGAGAGATATTAAACCAACTTACATAGATTAATGCTGAACTCAGCATCGTTGGAAATGACTTTTTTAAGATGCAAGATTTCCTTTAAAGAGGTTTTTCAGTCTGCTTCTTCTCGAGCTGCTAAATACTCTCTGTAAGTTATAATTTAAACATCATGGTTTACTTCTTGCTTATGTGAATTTTTTTTTGGCCTCTGTGCTCATCTCTTTTCATGCCAGCACTAACAGAGTTTCAGGATGTGCAGATCCACACTGGGATAAAAACATCAATCAGATGTCATGCCTCAGCATTTCAGCCACCCAAATTCAACAATTTTCCCTAAAGCACAACTGGATGAACATATTCCAATTCTGTTTTGATTATCTTCTCCTTCCTGGACCCCTGCAAATTCTTTCTTCTGAAATAATAAGGATGAGACAATGACTGGGGCAGATCTGAGACGTGATGGAAAACATCTTCTAAGTGCTTTGGTGGTAACTTACAACTGAGAGTCTGGCAGAGCTGCAAGATTTAAGAAGAGAAGTGTCCTCTCTATTAGACTACTATGGGAATAGTCAGTTTTTCAGTTCAGTATATTTTTTTTCCTGGTGAGAATATTTAGTCATACTCCCCAGGCAATTTCCAGCTGAAAGACTACTCTAGATTTGGCAACCAACTTGATGATTTCTGTGATCTGCCTGAAAACACACATTATTGCCTGAAAACATGCTAGATAAGATGTGTTAGATCAGACTTTGAAGTAAATAAATGGACAATTTGTCAAAATTTATGTAGGAGACACTACCTTACACTGTGCAAGATATTTCAAATGAAGGATGTTTCCTTCATTCTTTGTCCCTTTCCTTAAGTATTTGAGAATAATCCAAAGAAAACTTTGGAGTAGCAAGGAAATTTCTAGTTAAGATCTCTTCAGACATTGCTTCTTCATTCAAAGGAAGATTTCTTCATCTAAAAATCAGAAACTTTAGTCAGTAGGGCTTGTCTGTCAATCTTTCTTGTTTTGAATAATGTCCCAAGATTCTCTAGAAGAAAGATTTCTATGCAAATCAATAGCAACTTTACATCCTGAGAACACAAAAGTCAGTAAATAAAAATAAACCTCAACTACAACTTGTCGAATGTTTATGAAAGTACAAAAGAAATAAATTGCTCAGCAAAGAAGAGGCAAAGTTTCTAAAATAGGCCTGATGTCAGAAATACTAAAATATTAGTGGCTGAGAAAGAAAGGAGAGAAAGATATACTTGACAGAACTGATTCCCATCAAATATTACTTACATCTTGTGACAGGATGTAGAAAAAGTTGTGGCCATAGATAGGCACTCACATATGAGATGAGGAGTCCATGGGAATTAACTTAGTGCTTCCAATGGGTGTTCACACCCAATTTTATCTTATTCTCTTTGATTATTATTCTGCTTCTATGTCTAAGAAAAGAGTTTGTTTTCTGTAGAAGAGACAAAGATGTGGAGAAGGTTCCTGAGAATATTTGTAGGTATAGAAAGGCATCTTTTTCTTTCACTTCCTCAATCACATAGGATGTAAGGATATGTATGTTTAAATCAATTTGGGTTTTCAATAAGAAAACACAAGATGGTCATCTTGTCAGTATATTATATCATGAATAAAGACTGGTATTTCTTAAAGAAATAGAGTCAAAAAGACAATAAAAATATCAGATGTGAATTTGTCTTTTTGGCTGTGGAGACAGCTTGCTGCAAACCAAAACAAACCTTTGAACAAACACCAGCACTTGTTGTTACAAGTGTGCCTGCAATCATAGAGCTTCCATCCTCAACACAGGAGGTGAGATATCTGATTCCATAAATGGGTTTTTTTTGGTCTGAACAAGGAGAGATGTTGACATGTAAGAACAGCATATCTGGTCCCAGGGAATACATCCTTCATTCAAATATAAATTCTATGGCAACTATAAATTGAAGTCAGTGAAGGTACAGTGGTTACAGTTGAGGGAAGAAATTAGATATTAGATCAGAATTTCTATTTGTTACAATGATGAAATGGTTCTACTGTAGCTTGTTATTCGGGAGCATTTAAAAATTCTGTGCATATATTTTCCTTGGCTAAACTTAACATACAAAAATAATCTTGCTCTGTTTATTATGAAAGTTGATTTAATATAGTGCATTTTCTTTGACACAAGATTTTCAATAAACTTCAATTCAACCCTGGGAATACTGAATGGATTGAAGGAATTAGCATATCTATTTGAAACAGTGTTAGGGAGAGGGAAAAAACCCAGGATATTTCATTTTCAATAGAACTTCTGGTAAAATTTGAACTTCTATGAACTTATCCCTAGCTTTTTGAAAATAAGAGGAACCAATTTAAAAATAAAAAACTGGAGCTTGAACTGGGGGGTGGGAAGAGTGAACCACTATGAAAATACTATATGTTATCATAAATAATATATGTTATTAACATACTTCCATAAACAAAATCCCAATATCTAAAATTAAATATATCATGTACATTAAAATTAAAAAGAGTCATTGGTTTATTCTGGGCATTGGTGCACACTAGTCAGAGACATATCCTTTGGATCTCTCATTCTCATTGCTGACTGCAGACTTAATGCAATTGTTATCCAGGACCCAGTGTTTTCAAATGAGATTTAGTATTGCTTCTCCATTAGACTGCTATAGATGAGGAAAAAAATTTAACAAGAATTTTTTGTGTGTGAAAAAAAAAAACAAAACAGTTACCATTTAGAAAGCTCTGTTGCAAGAGACCTTTAGGAGTTCTAGAACCCTATAAAAGACAGACCTTGGCTACAGAGTTGCTGATCCTTGATCATCACGATTTTTGGACCAGCTGTCCACTAAATAAAGTAAACAAAAATATAATAATCTGTCACTTCTCAATATGTCAAAATAATCTGGAGACATAACTTTGAATCCTGATATGGGAGGAGATATTGAATGACACAATATATGTGTTTTATTGTTGTTGTTTTTGTTTTTTGTTTTGGAGTATATTGTTTTTTTGTTTTAAATATTGTAGAGTAAACCTCATAGATATTTGAATCTAAACAGAAGCAAACAGGAATATTCTATTTCATATTTTACCTGCTATGCCAAAATTCTCAGTTCTGATTTCTTTTTGAGAGACTATGATGGTATAAAATGTTTTTTATTGTGACATGCCTGGCTGCAAGGCAAGACAAGGTTATCTAGCCTATGGAAAAAAAAAACCTAACACAAAACCACACACAAAATAAAAACCCAGGGTGGGGTAAAAGGCAGTTACTTGACTTTATTCACTGTCTTTATGTTGGACAGTAGAGATAAGTGACTATGATAATTGCAAAGAGGTACTCATGGCAAAAGATGTCAGCCAAGGCTACCAATCCTACTGGGATGACAACTACAATCAAAAAACCCCCAAAACTCAGGTTTATTTGTTTGAAGCTGATTTAAAACACTTAAAAAATATTGTTTGTTTGTTCATTTGTTTCTTTAATATAGGTGCTTAAGTAATGCCTTAGATCAGGGCTTGAATGTTTATCACCTAGGGTGAGCCCATCAGTGTCAATAACTAGCTTTGAAAAGTGCATGATCTTGAAAATTTGTTCTCCAAATAGAGCCCTTCCTGTGAATGGAAGTGTTGTTTTGCATGAGGTGAATCAAGTGGGAGTCTTGGTTGTAGCTGTTCCAGAACTGTAATCCTGACTTGGTTACTGGCATTGTGTTTGTCCTTGGATCCCACCAAGCTCTGTGCCTCAGTTTTCCTGCCTATGAGATCTGGTGAACAATGACTGAGGCTGAGACCTAATGAGCTGTTTGTGGAGTGCAGAGAAGATGTGAAGTGTAACAGTGTTACTAGTTCAACTGCCTAAGAATTGTTTTAAAGAGAAGCTTAGTTGAAACCAAGAGTGCTTTTGTCCAATGTATTTCTCTATATTTGTTGCTCTAGATGACCTAAAAGGGATGAACAGCTATTTCTAGGTTAATTGGTCTCCATGGCATCTCTTCTCTAGAGTCTGGAAGGGATATGATGGCTCTAAATCCAAATCCCCAGATGTATTTTAGCAACTAATATGGTAAGTGCATCAGCTGTTTTTTATTAGTTTTTCAAGAAGTCTGATGGATCTTAGTCACCTAGAAGGGCCTAAATCAAATGACAGCTGCTTTTAGGTGTTTTCTCTGCAGATGTCATTTTAATTACTAATGCTGGTGTTATGTGTGCCTCCTACAAGCTAATCCTTCAACTGTAATCCTTCAACTACAGATTTTCAAGAATTTCAGATATCATCTGAGCTTAAGTACTTGTGTGGAAGATTAAAAATAATAATGAAGCATGTCATTCTTGAAAGTTGTTGGAGGGTGGTAATTCTTCTGTCTGTTGGGTAGAGAAGAGCAGTTGTTATCAATTACTTTAACATGAGTTCACTTCACAGCACCATCCATAACAGTCCAATATTCATTGATTGTATTATTTGAGCAATTATAATGTCCTTATAAAAGCTTTTAATAACCAAAATATTGCGTTGGAGAAAAAAAAATGGCTTCAAGGGAAGTTAGGCTTCTAACTGCTTTTAGATAGCTGAACCCTAGTCTCATTTTCTAGTGTTTTAGCCAAAATTATCATGTCAGCATGCCATATTTCTAAGAGTTGCAAAACATCCGAAGCACTGGGGCTTGAAATCACATTTTTCTCAAACCTGTGAAGCTGTCATTCAAAAATTACTCTGTAAAACTTGTGATAAAGAAAATGTGAGTCATAGATTGTCTATGAATAAATCTATAATATTTCAAAGGTTGGAATCTTGGAGGAGGTAGCAGACTACTGAGACAAGATTTAATACTTACAAGATACAACAGTATGAATCATGTAAAATTCATTTTAAATGAAGTATTTAATGACTGGAAACAGCTATAACATTAATGACACTAAGTGTTCTGCGGCTGCTGAAGGATAGTATAACCTAAGAGGAGCCACAGAGCTGGTGAAGGGTATGAAACACAAGCCCTGTGAGGAGCAGCTGAGGGAGCTGGGGGTGTTTAGCCTGGAGAAAAGAAGGCTCAAGGGTGATCTTATCACTTTCTACAACCGCCTGGAAGGAGATTGTAGCCATGGGGGGATTGGCCCCTTCTGCCAAGCAACCAGCAACTGGATGAAAGGACATAGCTTTAAACTGCATGAGGGGAGGTTTAGGTAAGACATGAGAAAGAAATTCTACAAAGAAAGGTTGATAATATATTGTAATATGCTGACCAGGGAGGTCACGGATCCACCATCCCTGGAGGTGTTTAAAAGACTGGATGTGGTACTTGGTGCTGTGGTCTGGTTCACATGGTGGTGTTCAGTCATAGGTTGTACTTGATCTCAGAGATCTTCAACTTAATTAAAAGAAATAATACCCTAAATCGTAACTATTCACGTCAAGAAAAAAGACTGTCTTTATGTTTCTACTGAATTTATCACTGAAGCTTTGTATAGATGGAAGTGATTTTACTGCCTCACTTTGTATTACTGATATACCAGAACAGCAAAGGTTTTATCAAGGAGTTTAACCCCTGCAGTTATTTTAGTCTTCATATTAGGTCTTGTTTTAAGTTATCCTTACCCCTAGGATTATTATTTATAACATTTAGGACAGATGGAACAAGGACTTCTGAAAACATGCATAGATGTATTCCTTTGAAAACTGAATAAAGAAAATTCACCCATGGTTGAAAAATTCTGTGTATTCTTCAGTGTGTCAGTACAACAATCTAACATATATAAACTACCTGTGAAGAAAGCAAACATTCGATATCACTCTATTGTCAGTAATGCAAATAATAGTGATAATAATAGTGATAATAATAGTAATAATAGTAATAGTAATAATAAAATAATAATAATATTAGTAGTAGTAGTAGTAATAATAATGGTATCAGTGCTAGAGTTCTCCAGAGCTGATGTGGGGAAGAGGGGCAAGGAAAAGGCATGCTGCATGGCTGTTTAAGATGTTTGTTTGTCTTTTACTGTAGTTAAACAGACTTGCTTTCTTTTACACTAACATTATTTGCAACAAGGTTCAGGTAAGTCCTGTATAGAAAATCGATGGAGAACACAGGTGAGACAAAAAGATCCAGTGGTATTATTAGTAGAAGGACAGATTACAAGCAGAATTACTTTATAGCAAGAAGCAGAGAGAACATCTGCAAAGAGAAAGACAGCATCATACATATATATAAAATAAAAATACAGAGGTGTATACAGACACATAGAAAATCTTTTGGTAGCTATAATCCTGGGCTTAGTAACAGGGAAAGTTTTCTTCTATGTGCAGGGCTGGTCATAGGAAAGTATTGTGTTTGTTTTTTAAAATATTTTTAGAGAACGGTAAGAAAATGATGGGGAAAAAAAGTCATATTGCTTTTTAGAATTGATTCATGCTTCTGTGATTCTTCAGGTGCATTTTTCTTCTTTACACTTTATGGTATAAACAGAGAGTGAGAATTAACTCTGTTTACCTGTACACACCTGATCAGTTTTCATGGGGAGGTATATGCACCAGGGTCTTAGTTGATAAAAAAGCTCTAAGTCTTAAAATGTAAGTCCTAATAAGCTTTATAAGACCTAAAATATATAAGACATTCAGTGTGAGAAGATAGGACTCTACGAGGTGTATGTATGAGGAATTTTATTCTTTCATTTTCTGAGAGAGAGAGAAGGAAGACTGTCCAAATAATATCAGAAGCAACACCAGCTTGAAAATCTGAGAGCACTGTGATGAACTCATCTGGTGAGACATTAAATACAGAGAATCCTCCAACTGATATTTCCAGTCTGGTTGATCATAAATTATTTTATTATGTTGCTTCGCATGTGACTTATCACAACATCCCAACACGATCCACTGGAAATAGCTCACTGCAGTATAATATATCAAAACTGTAGAAGCACAGGAGGAAACTGATACATCTCACCCTAATGAAATACAGATTTTGTCTATCCATTTTGTTAATTAGCAAAGTACCCCAGATCTAATTATGAATCTGTCTTTAATATGCTTGCTTCACCCTGCACATCATGGGCATAGCATGGTAATTATGCTACATAAAACTAAATAGAAGTTATGTCCTCTGGTGTTTGACTGCAGAATCTTTAACTTTGTGTTTGGGGGATATTTTAATTTCTGAAGTAATTTCATAAAAATATTACTTAAATCAATCCTCCTCTCTCACCCTTACTTTAGCTTTTGAAACTACATTATGAATGCTTGGTGAGAGAGTATATTTTATTCTAATGTATCTTCTAAACCTATGTTTAACCACAAGGTTGACAAGACAGTGTTTTGTTCTCATCTGAACTGCCCCACTCCACAAAGAAACAGCCATCATTAGCAATGTCTCTAATTAAGGAAGCATGGGGCACAACTGTTTTGCTTCTTCAATACTTAGAACCTACAGAGTGGAGGTCATTTCTGGAAGACATCTGCAGTCTGGTAGCATTTTCTGCAGGCAGTGCTGTGCTGTGGTGTACTCAAAGATCTTGTGATGAATGAATGGGCTTGGGGTAGAATAAAACACAAAATATGCAAAATACCTAAAAGCAGCCTAGACAGATATTTGCTTTAACCTTGATAGTGCTGTATCTGTATGTAGGGAGAAGGAAAGTGCTGACGACCTGTTGTTATGATTTTTGGATGGCGCAGGAATAAGAACATGACTCTCAATATGATGGTGAAAATGAGAGCAAAATTTATTCTTCTAAATTCTTCTTTTATAGAGAAGTTTGGTACAAAGAACATGATTGGTTATTCAGTGTCTACACCCTTTTGTAAACATTTCTTTTGCCAGTTAACATGTTAGAAAAAACACCACCTGTGGATGGTTTCTCACTTCCCAAGGTTTGTTTGAATTTCTCCTTAAGATTTCTCAGGCTAACATGAGAAAGTTGCTCGCTTGCCTTTCACACAGACACTGGCAGAGCCTGAACCTAAATTCAGACCAATGTCAGCTCCACACTGACCAGCCCCCTTTCAGTCCTGTTTCTGGAAGGGAAACTGAGCATACAGGCAGGCATGTAGCTGTGATGCAGCAGGACAGACAGCTGAATATCAAGGATAGGGACCTTTTTGATAGATAGCCAATACGACTTCCTGTGCTATGTCCATTTGATCCCAAATTTCTCCCAGCACTGAACAACACACTACAAAGAGGGGGTAATTAAGAGATACTCATCACTTGAAGAATAAGAAATAGAAGCTCTCTTTTTTTTTGCCTAGTATGTGAAACACTAGAAGCTATGTTGCATTTTAAAACTCAAGTACAAATGAATTAGACTTGGCATGATATCTGGCAGGGAAGACTGGGGTGTGAGGGGCAGGACAGAAAAGTGGAAAAGTGCAATATGAAAATTTCTCTGAAAACTCACTATAGGGAAATGGCAAACTGATTCAGAGTTTAAATGCCTCGGGAATATCTGACTGAAAAAACTTCAAAAATGTAAGATAATATAATAACACTATTATATCTGAGAACTTGAAAGCAGAGGCAACAGCAGAAGTCAAATCTCATGTTCAGAGCAGTAGTGGAGTGTAGAACTCCCATTGTCTCACGCTCTGAGGAATGAAAACCTCTTTTCTCCTTCTACTCATTTCTTGCGGTAGAAGGAGGAAAATGTATTTACCAAAGTGTCTCTTGACTCCATAAGCTCTCTTGCCTATTTATACTTCAGTTATAAATAAAGAAAAGACAGTGTATTCTAATTCAAAAGGATATTTTTCCTGCCAGAACAGTGGGATGATGAGCTATTAAATAGAGAACAAAGAAATAGTAATACAGTATATTAAATACAAGTGAGACAGCTATCACATTTCTATTCAATACTTGAAAATATGCCCACCTTTTCTTATACTCATCCTTAAACAGCAATTCTGGCATAATTGTTCTACTACTACATGTAGATTGCTAGTGTCTGTAAATTTTTAATCTAAGTATTCATGCATTTATGATAACAGCTATTAGACAAAATTAATAAGAAGTCAGTTACTAGTACCCACAGGATTTAATTGTTATTTTCAAGGAAAAAGCAGCAAATTTAGTTTCTGGCATTGTTCCTTGATCAATTAATTCTGTTTCAGTTCAGTTCAGTATTTTCGTATGTAAGCGGCCATAACTCATTTTAAGAGTCATCTTTCAAAGCTAATGAATGTATGCATAGAAGTGGAATTAGTAAAAGAGAGAGTAGCATGCATTTACCTCTAGATATCGTACTTTCACTGAAAATACTCCTTGAATTGGAGCATCAGCTGTAATACAGGGTTTGTATGAGATTACTGCAGTTTCAGCCTGTCCCTAACTAGACAACAGATACTTCATCTGTTGATTTCTAATTGACTTTTGATGGGATGCACCTTTTTTTCAAATGGTCTTGTGTTTTTTTTTCCCCAAGACAGAACTTTACAGTAGAGGGTAAATGTGTCTTCAACCAGAGATGGTGCTCAGAGATGCTCAGTGATGTCAATGAGATGTTAGAAGCCAAGACAGAATCTGTTGTTGGATGGTGGAGAGGGAAGTGAGCTCCTGAACTGAGCAGTCTAATCCTTGATCACTCTGAGGAAACACATCAGAGTCCTTCTTTACATAATTGTTAAATTTTGGTTTAGAAGAATTTTTTTTGCCTTGGTGTTGTACCTTCTCTTATCCCCCTGGATGATGCCTTTTAATTTCACTGCGTAGTACTACGAAAGAATTTCCTAGTAGATGAACGGTTTATACTGCAACCAAAACAAAGTTCTATTGCACCCATAAAACCAGAACTACACTAAGCAGGATTCGAGAAATGTCAGGTTTCTTTTATAGACATAAGAACAGTAAGTAACAATATGTGTAAAAACATTTTTGCACCCTGTAGTCCTGTAAAAACTGTAATGCTTTAGGGAATAAGATTCAGGCCTTCAGCTAAACTGTTCCTATGCAAACTCTACAAGGCCCCAGTTGTCATCTGTTAGGAGCATTACCAGTTTTCTGTGATAACTTGCAAAGTGAACTGGAATTAGTTGCATGGCATTTCTTGCCAGGATGTACAGTTTTGAAAGCATAGAGTATTTAAATGTTTTAAATATGGATATATCTTCAAAGCAAAGGCTCCAGAACTATAAGCAACCTGCTCACAGACAATTACTGCTCACTGAAAATATGCACCCTTTAAGAAAATTAGGAGTGACTGGGCAGGGGAAGAAAGAGCCAGGAGCAGGACAGGAAACTTGCCACAGCAACTGCCCTGAGCATTCCACAGAACCTCTGCCACTGCCAGAGGCCCAGGACTCGTATACAAGTCAAGAAACTGAGACATTTTACAAAAGGGAAAGATCCCAGGCATTTTACCCACGGCAGTGGAGCACATGGAAGAGCTCTGGAGCCTGCTGCCCACGCTGGGGTGAAGGTGACTGCCAAGGGGACAGGCACAGTACTGAGGGTCACACTGGGTGTTGAACATGGCTGCTAAAGACTCACTGCTTACAGTGTCTACTGAGAGCAACTGAAAATGAGTAAGGATTAAGCATTAGTATGAAGGGCATCAATGAATGTCAATCTAGTTAAGTTTTTCTTTGGAGTTCAAACTGACCAGGCTTATCAGTCTCCTAAACACCACAGTGGTATTTAGGTGTCTGATACATCCTTGTACATATATTCAGTTGCTGCTATATCAGTTTGTTTTTATTATTCTTTATTATTCTTTATTATTCTTTTCAATGGTTTTAGCCCTACATGCTGTACTTTTAAAACAGATATCTGCAAGATTTTGCTTTATATCCGACCACAGTCTTCATATTGCAAAGATAAAGTGGCCAATTCTCATTTCCTTTTTACGTTAGAGCTACAGGCAAATATCAATGAATCTGAGTAAGCTGTGGTCCCAGGCTAAACAAACTGAACAGGATGTGAGAAACTATGACATGAAAAATAGCAGGACATGACAGAGAACAATGTGAGAAGATCCCAAATGTTAAAGTTAGCACTTTGAGGACTGTCAGGCATTCCTAGGTTTCAGAGGTGGTAAATGAGGAAGTAAGTGAGACCTGAAGATGAACATCACAGACAACTGGAGGGCAGCATTGCAGACCTTTTGGGAGAACACCTTTATAGGATAAGCAGCAGGCCACCCTGTTAGTTGAACATACAATGCTGAGATTGCCTAGTTAGCAGAAGAAGAAACATCAGTTTTAACTATGGATGTAGCAAGACTGGGCTCACTGGAGAAAATAATTATCAGTAATTATTTGGGACAGTGCGGGAGCGCAGAAATGGTGGTGAAGAGAAAGGTAAAATAGTGGAGAAAAGGGCAATAAAATACATAAATGATGTGTTTGGTTGTGTCCAGGGATATCTCTTGTGCTTCACTGCAGCTGGAGGAGAGCAATAAAGCTGAGTTGTTCCAACCATAACATGTGCTAATTCTGCTGCCATGATCAGGAGGAGATGGGGCCAGTGGAGAGAGGTGCTTTTCCTTGCCAGCAAGAAAAAACCCAAGACAGATGCATTGAGCAACCTGATATCACCCTGTCAATGTCTGGTGCAGGCCTGAAAACACCAGCATCCTACTAAAGAAGTTTTGACTGTTTTGGTCTTGTCTGCCTTGACAGATGTCTAAAGCACAATTTTGCTAGGTATTTCTCACTGAAATTTGTGTTTCCTGGATATGGTAATCCGACTTACACATGGCACTCAAGACATGTTTTACAATGATAATTCATACTTTTCCCTTCCCATTGCACCCACTTGAATTTGTTTTAAGTACAGACATAAGATGTTTGATTTTTCAACCAGTATCTCAGCAAACACTATAAACTCAAGGGTATATTAAAATGCAACATATGGTGATCTTCTGACATCCATTACCAAGTTAACACTCAAGATCCTGTCTCTGCCATAGCACATTAGCTCTTCCAGATACAGAATTATTCAAGAGTTAAGTAATTCTAAAATTTCTCATGTCAAAAATCAACATGAACTCATCTAGGCTTTTTTCACACACACAAAAAAAGGTTGAAATAAGAGTAAACCATGGAGTGAAGGGGATAGGCCTAAATTCTCCTATACCTATGTTTCAGTTAAAGATAATAAAGAGGTTTTAAGATAATAGCACTCCTCCTTTGAAGGACAGTGAGTGTGAATGTACATTTCCCTTGAGAAGGTCTTTATTTACAACCTGGTCATATCGATCTTTCAGCAAAACCCTGGAGTAGTAATTATACTAAAAGTCTAAGAAAGTGAACACATATTTACAGCTAGTGAACAGTATGATAGTCTTACTCAATCTCCGGAACATTGTGTAGAAAGGTTTATGGTGAACCACTAAATAGTTGTTCATACTAAGTCACAAACAAAAAGCATATATGCTACCTCCTCAGAGCACTCACTATATCATTTGATTTATCATGAAAACACCAGCTGGTGAATTTGAGACTCAGACACAAAAGTCAAAATTTGTTTACTCTCATTCCAAACTTGAACTTTTGACTGTATTACTTGTTTGTTATTAGCACAAAATAAACCCCCTCAGCCCAAACATTTGCTGAATAGGTCAGATTCTCTCTGGTTAATTTGTCATACTTTAATGACACATACTGAAGTTTGTCAGCACTAGCATGAAAAACTAAGTTGCTTTTGTCAATGTACATCAGCTTGCTCCAGATTCAGTGTAAAGACAAAGCAGAATCCTTTGGCATAAGGGGAACATTTTTCAGCCAAGTAATTATTTGATATCCTCTTTGGTTAAGACAGATTGGTATGAGTTGAGATATAAAATGTTTGTAAAGGTCTGTGAAGATCAAGGCATAGAACCAGTAAAATAAGATTTTTATTTATCGTTTTATAGAATATGTTTTCCCCATGTACCTAAGACATGTTTATTGTTTATGCTATGCTATGACCCTTTCAAAGCATAAGAATCAGACTCTAAACTTGAGGTTTCACTTTAATAGTGTCTTAGATATACATACATATGTACTACCTCTTTCCAAATCCCTTTCCTCAATATTACCCACACCCTTTGTTTAAATAAATATTTTTTTTTCTTTTTGACAATTTTTGTCTTTTGTCTTTAGTTAGAAAAGTATAGTAATTGTTCTGTGCTTTAATCATTATATCTGCACATCTTCTCAGCAGTTCAGCCCACCTATACAGATTAAACTTCTGTCTTTTAAAATCAACAAAACAAAATATATCCCACCTCTGTGTCTTTCTTTTTTGTCCCAACTCAGAAATGGATCAATGCCATGGGGAAAATAACATTGATAAAGAGAAAGCAAATAGTAGCTTGTTTTCCAATAAATACCCCTGAAGATTCCATAAAATACCTGTAATAGCAATGTCTAATATATCTGATTGCTCTTCCCTTGAGACAAGATGTAGGAGGACTGGTCTTCTTGCTGAAGGACTTGCTGAGCCTTCCTTCCCTTGTCTAAAAACTTGCTCTTTTTTTTCCACATGCCCTTCTGTCCCATGATGTAGTTTGATGCTGATTTCCTACTGTAGAAAACAGAACAGGACTCAGTGTGGTGAGCATTGTTCTGGTTTCAAGAAAGCTTTTTCTCCTCCATTATGGGACATAACAAAAGGATTCTGAAAATTTCTAATTCTATGTTAGCCGTAATATTTCCTTAAATTAATACAGATCTTGAGGCGGTGATTGTTAGTTTAAGTGGCTTTGGCCTCATTAGAATATAATGAATTTTCAAGGTTAGTACTGTATCATGTAGGTAGTAATAATAAATAATTTCCTTGTCAGCAGGGAGTCAATGAATATTTTGGGACTCCATCTGCAGACTATTTGGCTAGCAGGAATGCACTCCACATATACTTTGCTATTGATGTGCCTGTAAAACTCCTGTTAATTATAATGGGGATTTATAAATGGACATCAAAGGCCAGTTTGTGAGCTCTCTGAAGCCCTGATCCTGCAAAGGCTTATAAATGTGTTTAATTTTCACACTGTTAGTAGTACAGTCAAAATCAATGTGACTTAATATTAGCTACAAGCTGAGTGTTTGTAAGATTGGGGACTGGTAGTAATTTTATACAGAATTTACTTAACTGTCTCCACTAAGTTTGCTTGTTGTGATTTGCATTAAAGTAATAGTCAGACAACTATGATCTAAAAGGGGCACACAATCCTAATTCTAAATAGATTCGAGATCACTGCTAAGCTTTACATTGAAAAAAAAGACTTTTGGACAGCAGGTAATTGGTAATTTGGTAATTGGGCCATGTATAATATGAACTTAAGTTATGCAAAAATAGAATAATTTACAAAACTTACTTATGGTTTTAAAATGGTCACAAAAAGATTAATTTAAAATGTCTTGGTTCTTTTCACAGGTGTTACCCAAATTTCTTTTCTTTTAAATTGAAATGTATTCCTAGGTTAAATAAATCTCATCCTGTGAAATGCATTCTGTTTTACAGTTTTTTACACAACACAATTTCAACATAACTTATTTAGTCAGGAGAGTCAATAAAAAGATCAAATCTGACCTTTTTGAAAGGACCACTGCTTGCTACCATGCTTCTCTAATAAGCAGAAACTATTAAATAAGAACCTGTATCAGAGACCACTGGAGGCAACAACAGGGAATCTTCATTACTTAAGAGCCCCCGTTATATGAAAAAGATAAAGTTTCAGACAATTAAAAGAAAAAAAAAAAAATACAACAGAAGGCAAAAGAAAAAATAAAGAAAATGTGTGGGATTGAGCAGAAATATTCCTCTGCATCTTACATTTTAAAATCAGGGACTTCAAAAAATTAAACCTCTTCTCACATCATAAAATACATGGAGAAGAAATCTAAGTGGGCTTCAATTTCTCACACAGCGGAGGCAAGGCATCCCTTTGTCCTTGCTCGGTTAGTGCATCCCTGTGCCATTTGTCTTTGTCAGACCTATGCATTTGAGTACCTGCACTCCTAAATCCCAGTTTGGGCTGTGCTCCCGTGCTAAATGGATGCGCTGTAGGATATTGACTACTGCGAGTTTGACAAGGCTGCCCTTTTGATAAGGTGAAAGAGGTCATTATATTCACCTCTGGGATGCAGCCAATCTAAATCTCATTCTTAAGGAGACACTGTGTTCAGAAGCTGAGCCACAAGTCCAACAGCCTCCTGGATACTGCCTAAGCAACACGGATCTTAAAAATTATTAAAATGTAGTCAGGGTCACCCAAGTATGATAGGAAACAATCAATACTGTTTATTGTTCTCTGTGGTATAATGTCTGTAACTAGGACAAATACAGGAGATGTATCTTGGGGCTTTCTGTGAGAAACAAGTGTTGCTGTTTGAGGGGAAAAGCGTTGAGTGTCAGAATGTCAGCCCATCCACAGGGGAGAAGAAAACATATGCAAATGAGCAAGCCTCCACAAACCAGTGCATTTCTTAATCTTCTTCATCTGTCCCACCCCTTTTTATGGTTAAGTGAGTTATTGCAGCCCTAAAGCTGTAGAAATCCTAGCACAGTTGCCACTAGAGACTGGGGCTGAATCCCAATGAGAGGAAAGCACTGATTAAATGACAGAACAGTTTCCGTTCCAGTAACTCCAGTGGTCAGGCATTGTGAGAGCAAGGACTTTGAATGTCATTGAGCTAAAGGAGCGTTCATACTCATTACCATTCTTTGCATATTCAGCCACAAGGTGGGCCCTGGGCTTCGTGACCTCCTTAATGCTCTTTTCAGGCTGCACAAAGTTCAGAGGATCTCACTAAAGAATCCCATATGGCACCAAGGAACCTGGCCTCCTTTTACAGATCGCTGGCAACTGAAGATCTGCTACAAGGAAATAATTTTGATGCCCAAAGGACAAAGCTGACTCAAACATAGCAAAACATACATTATCACTGCAAAAGCTTTACTTTGCAAAAAGCTCAGAAACACAGATAAATGATTGTTTACAGAACCATAGAACCTCTGAAATATTTGCCAAACAAACACCAAATTTTAAGAAGCTTCATTGCCTACCTGTTATTTGCTATTTGATAGTTTTGTGCATTAGAAAAAACATAATCCAAACCAACTACGAAAATGCATAAATTGTTATCTAGATCACGCATCTCCTGTAAGCCCTCAGGAAAACTCACTGTTTTTGAGAGAGGCTGCATATCTGTGATTTAGATCTTCAATATGTACTCTTCAATATGTGTTTGTAGTCTTCAATATGTGTTTGTTATCAGAGATGCCTATTGCCTTGTCTTTGTGGTTATCTTGCCTATGTGGCTATTTTTGGTATATTTTGGCACATGTGAACTACTTGTAATATCTCTATATTAAGTCTAAATAATAACATAGAAGTAGGTCTGCCAAAGAACCGATCTTTATGAGACCTAATATAGTCTACACCACAAAATAGGATGTAGCCTCCAAAGAAACAAAAGTCCTTGAGTTTGGCCCTACTGAAAGAAAGTGTCAGATGAACTCCAAAGCTTCTTTTTAACCCAAATTATCCTTTCTTAAAAAATTTATGGCAATTTTTTCTGCTAGCAGTTTTTCGCATATCTCTCCCTTGTTTTAATGGCATATCTGAAGTGGAAGCCTGCTGTTGGCACTCTGCACAGCAATGAATTGATGGTTGTCTGTGCAGGATGCTGACTAGCTGAACATTTATCATATGTAGGAAGGTATATCCTTACCTTTCAATCAATCCCTAATAATCTTATTTTCCAGATCCTCTCCTTTTTATTTCCCTCATATTTCATGTGAACATGTCTTAACCTAAATCTCTAATATACGCATAGGTATTAACAGTAATTTGTAAGAAACATATATATTTTAAATATCCTCTATCTTTCTGCCTGTTTTGCAACTGCCTTCCTGAAGGGCTCTACACAGGCTGCTGTCAGAACATCTTTCCTCAGATTGTTTAGTATTCAATTCACTGCTCTTTGGCTTAATCCTCTTCACTCTCTTCTATTAAAAAGGGGATTAAGCATTTCTAAAAATAAAAATAAATGTTGAAAAGTTTGAAAAGGTGATGCAAGTAACTGTGAGTGACTAGCAGTTGAAAGAGTTCAAACATTCTCTAATTAAACACCAGTGCCAAAGAATGTTAAATGATCCTAGGAGTCGAGCTCTTCTGGGATTTTTAAGTACTCATTGATACAGCAAACCTGCATACTGGCACTGGAAGAGCAGCTATGTCCCTACATTCTGACAGAAAGAATTGGAAAGTTGGAAAGTTAGACAATATTTGAAAAGTGACTCAATGGAAGATGGACAGAGAACAGAGTTGAAACTTTGAACCCATTCTCCTTCCTTTAACTTGTCAACATAAGCCCTGTAACATATTGCTCCAAGCTTATTCACTTCTGAGCCAAATGGAAACCAAGCTGCTCAGCAGAAAATTCTGGTAAAATTCAAGCTTTATCTGTCCACTCCAAATTAACTTTTTAAAGACCATAATCCTTATTTCTGCCCCCAACTAACTTTGTTTGTAACCTACTTACTATCAATCCCGAGAGAAAGTGGAAGCTTAGGGTATTTACTTGGGCTGTTAAATAAAGTTTTGGAGATGTTGGTAAACATCTCTTCTTCCCAGCAGATATTGGAGGTTAATGCTGCTAACAGAACTGTAATTGCTCTTACAGCACACTCCCAAGTTCTTGGGGTAGACATTTCTTCTAACACAGAAACCCTTCTTTCACAAGAGGGAAACTGAGGCAAGACGGGTGATGACCCAAAATAGGGGGGATTTTAGCCAGTTGCAGCTGTTTGTGCTTCAGTTATACCCCCACCTTTTTCTGCAATTTACCCTCACTGATACTGAGATGAAACAAGATTCCACAACCTCTGATAAATACTGCATGTTTTTATTTATGTTTTTTATACCATTAGAAAAATAGGTATCAAACAAAAATAGTTAAACTGAAAATTGTTAATATTAAAAAACCCTCACCCACTTCTCAGCATTAGAGAACTGTTATTTCATCAGAAAAATACAGAATTTAATATGTGCATTTTTTAGAGTTGAAGAACACTAATGCATAAATACAATACAGAATAAGGATTACTAAAGATTATGAGAAGGTATACAATGAGAAGATGTAGGCTTAAAATCTATGCTGGTGAAGTGTGAAAGTCAGTGGAAGATGTACCCTGTATTCATTTAAGACCCTTCCCTGAAGTTTAAAAATATTATAAAGCATCTATTTGAGGCAATTTTAAACTATATTTCTAAAAACAAATGATTTAAAGCTGAGTGACTTCATAGACACATCAGTTAGAGGGAAGCTATAAAGGCCTGACCAATAACAATGATGTTCTATAAAAGGAGAATGTGGAAAAGAAGCAGCATGTAGATAAGGCCGGTTAAAATGTTACAAGAGATCATCCTATTGACTGTGAGGTTGCTGAAAAAGCCATGAGCTGTTTGATGGAGTTTCTAGAGAAACAGACAGGCTCTGAAAGGTCGTTTTTTTGTAGTTAACTGCCTTGAGCTAGCCAAACTGAATTTCTGTTCTGGACAAAATGTTTGTGGTAAGATTTTGCTTGGCTGTGATTTACCTCTGTCTTTTAGACATCTTAGAACATTTATAGTCACTTCTGTTTTGTCATTAACAATTACAAAAAATCAGAAAATATTCAGAGGCAGAAGATTAGAGTTATAAAGAAAATGGAAAATTTGTTTTAGGAGGAAAGACTGAAAAGAGTTAGCTGTGCTCACAGACTTGATAGAAAGTTTTGCCCAAAATTTTACTGCTCTGATTAACATCTTATCCCTCTTTTTCATGACTTCAGCATATGAAATTTCTACATTCCTTAAGGTATACTTGAATGGCATTGGGAAAATAAAATGCTCAGTATTCAAATCATTCAGTAGATTTGTGACTCCGTGCACAGGGACATGTAGAACTTCTGTAAATGTATGTATTTAGGCACAAATATATTTATATATATTTAGACCGAATCAGTTCTTATGTGAATGCATAAGTAATGTGGCATGATTTTAGTAGGTGAGGCCATTTCAGCAGAGCTGGAACAAAACCTTGTATTTTATAAGTCTCCTATGCTAGTATATATCTAAATTGTTGACTGTATTAAAAAAATATCTGAGAAGTATAACATTGTAATTATTATTTTGTAATGAGAGGAGAGGTTCGGAGAGGAGATAGCCACAAGCTGTTCTTCAAAAAACATACTAATTTTAAATTTTTAAAAATACCATAATGTCAGATGTATTTCTAAAATCACAGTATGTTTTATGCAAACATTATATTTAAAAGAACTGTAAAATAATTGATTTCCTCCTCCCAAAAAACTCACTTTGTTGATGACATAGAACCAAAATACAGAATGAAATTCTAAAACACATTTCTGTCTTTAAGAAAAAAAAAATATGTATAGAAGAAGAGAGAGGAATAAAGCTGGTGGAGTACTGCAAGGAGTGCAGGACTCATAAAAAGGATCAGAAAGGAACTTCTTCCTTAATGGAAGAAGTAACTGTTGGAAAATTCTAGGTTTTCTTGTAATGATATGCTGATAAGTTTTATTTACTGAGGACAATGGGGTTAATTCTGAATGCTACTTATGCTTCAAGTTGAAGCAAAGAAACCACTAGTAGTACTTCTTTAATATTAACTGTAAACAGGCACAACAAACTGCCATTTTTCTGGAATTCATTAACTGGTATGACTGGCTAAATTCACAGAAAAATCAGATAAAAAATAAGCAAAATAAGGGTGATTTAATTATTTTCCCTTTCAAATGTTGAACTGTTCCTATTGGAAAATTTTGTATCTATCTAGAAAAAGATTAACACATTTCAAAATTTTGAATAATTTTGAAAATTCAGTCATACAATTTACAAGAAACTTAGGTAGTTTTTGTTAAACTACAACCAAAATTTATTGATACAATCAACAATTTTTGAAGCATATTAGCTCAACAGACAGAAAGTGTCTATGCTGTATCTGAAAGCCTTGCAGAGAGGCTATCATATTTACCTGTGTATCTACATTTCACAAGACTGACCAAGAGCCTGATTTTTAAGACAGCATGATAAAAGTTATGGTGAGAATTTCCAATGGCATTTGAGAAACTTTTCATAATCTGTACTGTAATTTTTCTGCAAAACAATAATACTGTTTGATGAAAATTGTTTTGTCAGAAAATGCACTAGTAACTCAATTAATGCCATTACCTTTTTTTACTGCGTAATTTTGAAATTCTCAGTCTTCTGGGAAAATCTACACTCTTTGCTTTATCCCACCACCCTAGGAGAAACAAATTCATCTGTTAAATTGAGCCTTTTTCAAAAAGAGAGAATTTATTCAGTGTCCTGCTTGATGCCCATATTTAAGCTAAATCATGAGAACATAAATCAGAAACCCAAGTAACAGCCGTTCAGCTGACAGATCAGGTAGGAGGGAACACTTAGTCACAGTGATTAATAGGTCTTTTCAGGAGGCACTTAGATACCATGGTGATGGGTGTTACAGCAAATCCTCAGATAGTCCTTGATGACTTCATATGGTCTAATTCCTTTTTGATAGTAAAGGGAGGGTAAAAATTAGACTTCTAAATTGCCTGTTTGATATTCACATGGAAATAGACTGAACAAACTACCATGACTACAGGGGTCTAGGTTGACACTGTCATTTTCAAGGACACTTGAAAGGACAGCTTCTAATTTCCTCGGATGATTTTGAAACTCTTGCTGAAGGTCTCATCTTGCAAGCTGTTATGCACAACTGCACATAGGTAAATCCCTTCAAATTTTTTTGTAGTTTATTGTGCAAGCATTAAGCTTTTATGGATTGAGGCTTAAAACAATAATAATTAAAATGCCCTGATGAGAATCCTTAGGCAAAGGCTATACAAGGGAAATGTGCAGGGGTTTTGGATCCAAAAGATGCCTTTGCTTATAGGGATTCCTATGCCTGGCTGCAATCTGATAAAATCATGGTGATCCCTGAAACTTCTTTTGCCTATGCCAAAACTTCAGCAAATCACTCTTGTTATTCTTATTGAAAGAATAATCAAAGACTGTGGGAAAGCAGTCATTACCTTAGGGGAGAGTTACAGCTCCTATTCCTCCTGCCCCTCAGCAACAGGGAATGCTTCCCATTTTCAGCACTACTGACTATGTTCAGTGTCCCAGCAATCTCCTTCCACTTTTCACTTTCCAATGGAAAGAGCAACTAATTCTAGCTCTTTCTCTTAAAGGCCGAATAATTGTTTCCTATACGGCACTCCTAATCCTTAAAATTTTCTGGATCACCACATTGGTTAAAACAATACCTGCCATTTCCACTTTTAAATTATACTATTGTAGCATTTTTAGTATAAATTTGCCTAAAAATAAATCCTTTTAAGAAGAGAAATATTTTTAATAGGTTATCTTGAAAAGAATATCATATTAATAAGCCTATTAATTAGAGAGATAAGTAAATAAACCATTTTTAAATTACTTTTCTAAACAAATTAGAAAACTTAAAGCCTATTAGCATTTTGCCTTTCAATTTTAAAAATGGATTAATTTCTTTGGACACATAGCACTGTTGACCTGATAGTGAGACATATTATCAGATTCCCACTGAAATGAATCTAATTGTTGATTATTACCAGCAATAGGTCTAACTTTTACATCTCAGCTACTCTATAATAATTACTGTAGCAACAGTTGTACAGAGAACCAACGCAACCCTCCAATTTTATCAGAAAGAAAAAGGAGTTACTAAGACTTTTGTTTACAAAAGCTTTGTGTGAAATAGAGTGCAAACTCTAACTTATAATGTATATTATAATGTTCCTGTCTCCTGACAGACCCACCCATTTCCAAGAATATTTTAGTACTGGTGTGTGATTCTAGAGTTTGCTCTAAAGGGTCAGATCTCATAGGGAAACATCAGTGAAGAAGGGATCAAGTGAGAAGCTCCAAAGCTTCTGAACATCAGAAGTTCTACTGAGGGGCCATATCCTTCGTGATATTGACTCATATTCTTCTTCAGATTGAAATTATGATCTCAGTCTTAGATGTATTTTGCAACATAAATGATTCTGTGAAATAGGCAATTGCTTTCAACAAACAGGACTCATTGGGTTTTGGAGATCATATCTTTTGAATATATTTGGTCATCCATTCATTTGTTAAATACATTCCCTTCAAAATTCTGTCTTTCAATCCATTCTATTTTAATTTGTGCTTGGCAGGAACAGCTTTTCAAGATAGTGAAATGCTTGAGTCCAGTCTTATCCTTAGGTCTCCTCACCTCAAGAAGCGTAGAACTGCTTATCACCACTGGAAAGAACAACTGTATGAATATTTTTTTTTTTTTCATAAGGGCTAAACTTTTCAGTTTCTGTGAAATTATGCATTTTTAGTAGGTGAGGCTATTTCAGTAGGAAGAGAAACTTCATGTTTGATTCTTGCCATGATTCTATGCTTCTGGTCAGAACAGTTCCCTGTAGGTCATCTGTTCCAACTCTCCATCTCCAGGCTGAAACAATTATTCTTTTAGCATCCCTGACAGGTGTCTGTCTAGCCTGTTCCCCATTCCACAGTTTATGCAGACTCTTACCACTTTCATTATCAGTTCATTTCAGTGATTTGCTATTTTTAAAGTCAGAAAGTTTTCCTAGTGTCACACCAGGCTCTTATGCTGAGATTTCCGTTCACGTCTTCTTGACCTGTTCTTCACACAGATAGAAAACAGATTGTTTTGTTTTTTTTTTTGTTTTTTTTTTTTTCACTGTGCAGGAGCCTTTTACATATTTCAGAAGTGGCATCACGTTTCTTTTCTGTCCCCCTGTCTAGACTAATAAACCACACTTCTTTCAAACCTTCTTCCTTCACAGGCCATGTGAGTAGGGTTTGATACTATATCTGATAATTTATGACACGGGGTCTCTCTGCCCATATTTTTCTTGTAGTATGATGTTTGTGAAAGGCCCAGCAGGAGTGTATGAGCTGTATAAGAAGGAAATATTGCTACCTATATTTCAGGTTTGCTAAATGCATTCCACTGTGCTGTTCTATACCCTTAATACTACAAAACATGTTTGATGCATGTCCTGCTAATGTTCCTCAGCTCCATGTTTACAGTTAGGTAGTCAGCTGGATTAAGAAATATTCTAATCAAAAGGCAGAGTTTTGCATTTATGTTTATTGATTTTTTTCTCTTTCCCAAATAACTATTCAATTTGACAAAACTGTTTTGATTTCGGAACCTGTCAAGCAATTTATATTTACAACTTTGAAAATTCTATGGTATGTCAATTTAATAAATCTCATTTCTGCTTCCATCATCTAATTTGTTGCATATTGGAAAGTATTAGATCTCTGCCTCCATTTTACACTTTTAGCTGTCTCTGCTTTCCATATAAGGTTTCCTATCACAATCTATAGCAGGCTTATTCAAATACCACCATCTGCTACAAATTCAGCTATGAACTATTTGTTTCTGAAAAATCATTTGGGTCCTAGAAACGTGTGAACACAAGATCACTGCATTATTGAGGTTGAAAGGGACATTGGGGGATTATTTAGCCCAGCCTCTGATAAAAGCAGAGAGGGCAGTGAATTCAGACCTGATTTCTTAGTTTCCACTGTTCATTTGAGTCTAGAAAACTTCCAAACACAGGATTCCCATAGCCTGTCTGGGAATCCTGTTCCAGTGCTACCCTTATTGAGTAGATCCCCTTCCTTATATCCTCTCCAACTGGCCTTGTTTCAATTTATTATGATTTGATGTACTTTTCTCTCTGTTCATGCTGTCAAAAGAACTTGGCTCTGTCTTATCAGTAGTCCCTTCTCATGTAACAGAAAGCTGCTACTTTCTCTCTGCAGGCTGAGCAAGCCTCATCTCCTCTCAGATTATGTGCTCCACTCTCAACCATTATGGTCACCTTCTGCTGTGCTCTGGGCTCTGGACTCAGCTCCACTCTTTCTACTTTACTATATGATCATTTAATCATAGAATACCCAGCATGAGAAAGGACTCACAAGGACCAGCCCTGGCCCTGCACAGGACCATTCCAAGAACCACAAGTACCTGAAAGTGCTGCCCAAATGCTTCTTGAGTTGTTTGTCTTGGTGCTCTGATCACTTCCCCGGGGAGCCTGTTCCAGTGCCCGGCCACCTTCTGCGTGAAGAATTTTTTTCTAATATCCAACCTAAACCTCCTTTGACACAATGTCATGCCATGCTATGATTGCTCTGTCACTAGTCACTGGAGAGAAGAGATCAATGCCTGCTCCATTGCTTTCCCTTGTGAGGAAGATGTAGAACATAACAAAGTCTTCCCTCTGTCTTCTCCAGGCTGCACCAACCAAGTGGCCCCAGCCACATCTTGTAAACCCTTTACCAACTTCTTTATAAACACTTCTTTTACAAAGGTCCTGGAAAATTATTGCAGCATTCCCGATGGAGTCTCTTAACTGCTGAATAAAGGGCAATAATCTCTTCCCTTGATCTACTGGCTATGCTCTTTTTGCTACAGCCCAGTATGCAATGAGCTTTTCTGCCAGGGCACAGAGATGACGCACACTTGGCCTACTGCCCACCACGTCCTTTCAGCAGAACTGCTCTCTGGCAGTCAGTCCCAGGCAGCAGGGGGTGAGTGTGCCTCAAGCACAGGACTTTGCAGCTGTCATATTTGGATTTCACAAGGATCTTATTATCCCACTTCTCCAGCCTTTCTAGATGCCTCTAAGCTGCAGCCCTGTTCTCAAGCATATCAACTGCACGCCCAATCTCAAAGTTATCTGCAAACTTGATGACGACACACTTCATCTAGTCCTACAGGTCATTGACAAAGATAGTAAACATGATAAATTCCCTGTTCAGTCTCTGAGAAACTCTACCTATAACCAGTCTCCATGTAGATTATGAACCACTACCTTTTGAGCAAGATCATGCATCCATTTTTTTGCTTACCTGGTAGTCCATTCATCTGGACCATAATGCCCCAACAAAAACAATGTGGCAGATGAGATTCAAAGACCTGCTAAATTCGAAACACGCACCTTCCATCACATCCACAGATCTAGGAGACTCATCATAGAAATAAATCAGATTTATAAAGAATGGGTTACCTTTGGCAAATACATATGGGTCACCACAGTCACCAGAAATATTTCTAAAGGAACTTGCTCCTTGGAGAGCTGTCCCAGGGATCAGAGAGAGACTGATTGACTGACTTGTAGATCTTTTCTTGCTTTTAAGAAAGTGACTTTAACATTTGCCTTTCTGCAGTGCTATTATTTCTGAAATAAAACAATCAAAATAATCTGTGAAATATCAACACTTTGTTCAAGATCTGGGATCTGAGGAGTTGAGTTGATACAGTGGCATAAAACAATTCTTGTTGGCATAGAAAAATTCTGTCTTGCTCTCGATTCCTTTCCCAACACTCTATTTTTTTGACTATCACTGCATTAAAGTATTCATATAAGTAACTATCTGTGTAGTCCCAAGGATGCATTCCACTGCTTTAACAGGCTTCTCTGATTCCATCTACGAAAATGTGATTGATTTTGATACTGTACTTTGATTTACATTTATCTTCACTGACTTTTGTTTGTCATTGGTGTCGCGGGTGTATATTGAGTGAGGCTTCTTCTGTCCTCACAGTTGGTTTTCATTTACACCAGATACCTTTGTTCCATTGCAGACACTGACGACTTCTGGATCTTTTGTTAAATTTTCTTTGGTCCAAACAAAGATTTCACTAAGATTCCATGCATAAATGTCATATACTTCAACTTTTGATTTTTTTTTTTTTTTTTTTTTTTTTTTTCCTTTTA
>VXBR01005529.1:217336-268625 GCA_013400215.1 Cisticola juncidis
TTTTTTTTTTTTTTTTGCTACCTTTTAAAGACTTCTTCATTTGTATGGGGACCTTCCTTGGTCTCCATTTTACAGAGTAGAACTGATCAAAATATACTAAAAAATAGACTAATTTTGAATGGAAAGAAGAGAATATAGTGCATATGGGAAAAAAAATTCCACCACAGAATTAATTTATGTAATATAATTAATGTACTCAGAATTAGAATAATGGCCTTTATAGAAATCCTTCTCTAAGAAATACTGTTAGAAATAATTTTGATTACAGGTGTAAATGTTCAAGTTACTAGATTTAAATTTTATTTAGACGGAGGACAAGTTCGGGTTTCTGAAATGTTATCTGATGATACTATTTCTGATTTCAAAAACTAATACAGCTCCACTCTTGCCCAAAATACTAGATTTGGAGTCCCACATATGACATTGGATGAATTCTGATTTAGAGGTAAAAGCATTATCTACTGAATCAATAACATAATCCTTTTAATATAAGTTCATGGTGAAGTAAATAGAATTTTTTTATTGACTTTAATTGGATTTCACCTCTAAATACCTCTTAGAAGCTTCTTAGCCACAAAACAAAAGCAGTTGCTGACCTTGTTTTCCATGCTAGGTATCATGAGATTTCAATGCTAGGTGATATGGCTTCAAATTTAAATTCACTCACTGGATGTAGAAGGAACAATGTGTTGTATTGTGACAAATGTGAGTAGGCAAAAAATGGGTGAACAAAATTGTAATATGGAGCATAATGATGGTTTTTATTTCTCTCCTTGCCTTTCACTGCTTAATCTTGAGATATTTATTAATATAATTTGGTAATAAATCACAGAGACTCTATGGTGATAATACATTTTCTGACATTTTCCTAATGTTGGTGGTTCTTAATTCTGGATATTTTTGCAATTTCATTTCAGTGCTAGCTCTGAGGATTTTAACAGGATTTTATCTTTCAACTTGAATAGTACAGAAGGAAAAAAACTGACTTGCTTTTGCAATGAAGATTTTCAGTCAATGAGTGAAAACAAATCACTGAAACTGATCATGGAATTGTCGAATGGTTTTGGTTGGAAGAGACCCTAAAGATTCTATAATTTCAACCTCCTGCTATGGGCAGGATGCTTCCACTAGACCAGGTTAAGGCTCAGAGCCCTAACCAGCCTGGCTGTGAACACTTAGAGGGATGAGGCACCCACAGCTTCCCAAGGCAACATTTTTCAGCACCTCACCACCTTCATAGCAAAGAATTTCTTCCTAATATCTAATCTAAATCTTGTCTCTTTCAGTTTGAAGCCATTACCCCTTGTCCTGCCACTACATACTCTTGTAAACTGTCTGTCTCCATGTTTCTTGTAGGAATCCTAATTCTCTTAGACCTTCCTCAAAAGAAAGGTGCTCCATCCCTCTAATCATCTTGGTGGCCCTCCTCTGGACTCTTTCCAAAAGGTCGATGTCTTTCCTGTGCTGAGAACCTGGGAGCTGGATGCAGGGTTCTAGGTGGGGTCTCACCAGAGCAGAGCAGAGGGGCAGAATCCCCTCCCTGTTGCTGCTGGCCCCGCTGCTTTGGATGCAGCCCAGGATACTTTTGGCTTTCTGTGCTGCAAATGTACATGGCTGGGTCATGTTCAGCCTCTCATCCCCCAGCACCAACAAATCTCACTCAACAGGGCTGCTCTCGATCCGTTCTCCACTCAACCTGTATTTGTGCTTGGGATTGCCTCAACCCACTGGCAGAACCTTGCACTTGGCCTTGTTGAGCTTTATGGATAATAAATCATTTGTCATCAGTCTGAATCTCAGATAATGGAGTCATGGCTGATGATGATCATTCTTGGACAGGGGCTTTGAGCACCTCTGTGTTGTTTGTGGATATGACAGCTTTTGATTATTTTTATGAGAGATAAATTGCCTACATCAAGAGCTAAAGATGTTTTCTCTATATCTGAGTTTTTTGGTAAGCATTTTATCTCAAATTCTTGTGTTTCACTTTCAAGCACAAAATTGCTATGGAAGATATTGTTTTCTCTAAGCTTTACACAGTTGGTGTAGATTTGTACTGATATATTTTCTATGATTTCAGAGAAATCTACTCTGGATCATTTGGTACATAGGTTTCCTGGCTTTTATTTGGATTCTTCATCCAGAGGGTCCTAGACCAGGCTTCTCAGGGAAGTGGTCAGAGCACAGAATTCAAGAAGCATTTGGAAGATGTTCTTAGGCATATGGTATGACTCTTGGAGGTGGTCTTGTGTGGAGCCAGGAGCGGAATTATGATCCTTGTAGATGCCTTCCAATTCAGAATATTCTGATTCTGTGAAATTTCATTCTAAGAATGAAACAGTCTCAAATAAATACAACCTTTCTGTGGATTGCTTCAAAACAATTTGTTTCTCTGTTTTTAAGAATATTAATATTTTGGATAATAACCTGTTAAATCACTCAGTTTTGCAGATATAGTTCTCAACTGCTAAATAAACCCCTCTTGCTGTACTGTATGATATTAAATAGACATTTAAACACTCTCTGTAATGATTCCTTGGTTTGTCTCTAAAGAAACACATTGGGTACGAGATGCTGGTGCTTTTAAGTACTTTAAGCTATCATATGCTAGCACTGCCAGAAAGAATGTTTACCTCTCACACCTGCTCTCACTTCAGCTCTGTGCAATGAACCACACTGGAGAACTGATGGAGCTGAAAAACAACCATTTCCTTCTGCTGTGGAAGTTTTCATTTGAATCACTCGGTTCTGCCACTGTGAAGTTGTGCCTGTTCAAAGGAGGATATGGCAGGACTAGGTAGCTTAGAGTGCTACTAGCAGCTCACAAAAGTCAAGCTTCAAATGAATGTTTCTCTTTTTACTGAGTGGCTTTCATTTTCTCCATTCAACTTCTGCTTTATTTTGCAGGATTAATTAGCTGAGATGTTGCAGTAAAAATTCTTTGGTTTTACACTCTAACTTACCCTTAATGTTTTATATTTGCTTTAAATTAATCATATTTGAATGAAAAGTTGTTGGGTGATGTGGTTTTCTTTAATCTGAGAAAATCAGGGACATGTTTCTAGCCCTGACCTATATGGAGGTGAGGGAAGAGGAGAAGGGTGATGGTGAGGGAAAGAGCCTTTGCAGCTGTGCAATCAAAGCTGCATCACAGGATGCAGGAGACGGCGCAGCAGTGGAGTGTGAATGGTGAACCTGAGTGCCCTGAGCACACCTGCATCTCAGTGTGATCCGTACAGCACTCTTAGCTTTAGAGGAATTACGTTTCCAACTGCCTAAAAGGTAGCTGGTGCAAATCATGCTGTGGAGGTGACACTGCTTCCCCTGAGTTCAGACTAGGCTACTAGCTTTTTGATGGTTATGTTGCAAAGACACTCACAGATGGACCATTGGCTAAAATCTTATTCACCAGGATCTCAGCGCAGGGTAAGTCCTAATGTGGGGAATCACATCTCTTGAACAAAAGGTAGCTTTCCAGACAGACACGCATCACCATTACAAGGGTCCTTGCAGAAATGTCTTCAGCTGCATTGCCTGAGACTCCTCAACCCACTGCTCTGCTCAGTTCTTGCAGTTCATCTGGCACTGCTTCTGTGTGACAACTCCACCATAGGCAAGCTGCATTGCAACAGATTATTTCAAGCTACAAACAAAACCTCTCCTAATTCTCTTAACTGTCTACAAAAGACTGCCCCATTGGACTTTTTTACATACAATTTGATCAATTTTGTGTCAGGAACCTCCTGAGAGTCTCTGAGATAGCACATTTCTCCACCCAGGTTGTTAATCAACATATTTAAGCACAGAAATTGGTCTAGGCACTGCAGGGTTTCCTGGGGGAAATCTTCAGGGCAGTCTCAAATTTCCACTAGGAGAGCTTCTGCACCAATTAGTCAAATCCTTAATTGAAAGGGTGGCTAGAAGTTCGGTCAATCACTGTCTCAAGTCAGTCTATTGTCTAAATTACTCCATTATCTCCTCTATGCAGATGTATACATGGGGAGTTTCTGGATCACCCAAGGAGTTAATGACTTGATTGCATCAGGTGTGCACACAGGCACAGCCCTGCTTCTCAGCTATGCCACAATTGTAACTATAGAACAAACTTGAATTTCATATTTATTTTTATACTTAAGTTCAATACCTCTTGCTGCAACTAAAAGCCAGGCAACCTGAAACTCAGTACTTCAATCACTGTAGCATTGCCTGAGGAGTAAGACTCTAAATTATAACCATTTTTAAACTGAAATTATTTTAAAGAAATCTTTTTCTAATAATATTATTATGCTTTTAACAGATTCAAATTGTCTTCATAGATAATGCAAAGCGATTAAAAATAAATAGATATCCTCTAAAAAATTTAAGGCATGTCCTATCTTTCTTGTGTAGTAAGGGCCTAACTGAACAATGAAGTAAAAGACTTCAGCACACGTGCTTTTTCTTCTCTTTAGAGCACTTAATAATGTGCCTACAACCTGCCAAGCTGAAGAAAAACAAAACCTCCTCATATTTTTTACATAAGTGATACTTCTTACTCACAAAATATTAATGTACACCATGGTTGCTAATTCACAGTTATGTCTAATTTAACTAAATGTGCACTCAGTGAGAATAAACTCAGTTTGAAATGCCAGTCTAATGAACTCATGGTGGTCCTTCCTTTATTTGCATTTAGCTTTTCGTAGGCCATGGTAAATGAAAGCCAAATGACTACACAGAACTTATGCTGAAGGTAACTTGAGCACCATTTATACCTATTCTCTTGTCATAACAACTGAGCTCATCATAGCTCTGCAGTACTACTGGAACAAACAAAAGCTGATTACAGCTAGCAGCATCCGAGAGCGGAGAAGGCGGAGCAGCCAAGACACACATCTTGGGAAGGTAATTCCCTCGGACATCATTCTGGGACATTGCATCTGGTAATCTCAGTCAACAGGAGGTTATGCTTAATTTGTAACTGAATGTTATAAATTCATCTCTATTTTGTTTCCATGTCTTCTCCTTTGTTTTATCAGTACCAATATCAAGTTAAAAAGAAGTAAGAAAGTGAGAACAAAACAAGTCTCCCCACTTGTTAAATCTCAGCTGTTGGACTGCTTTACCTACATCTTAAGAGTTACTACAAACACAGGGTCTGGGCACGTGGTGCTCCTAGATCACTTTAGAAGCTGTTTTTAACAGGTATTTCTGAAAGAAAAACCTCTTTACTGAGGTGCTTTTAATGGAGGCTTCTTAATCTCAAGACCTTATTCCTCCCTGCAGAATATCAGCAATTTCTACTGACTTTAAATAGAGGCAGTTTGTGTCCTGCAGGGAAGAAAAAGACCTAGGGAGCGTTAACTAAAAAAGCTTTAACACAGAGAACTGTAACTGAGGTCATCTTAATTCAAATACTTTACACTATGCTGGCCTTAAATGAACTAATTTGAGACCTATGACCTTAACAGAGGGATTTCTCAATTGACATACTTTTAGCTGATGCAAAGTCTACCTGAAATAGCCTTAGGAGTTTTGTATAAGCATATTACTAAGCATATAGTGCAGTAAATGTGAAGTTCTTCTGGATTTAGTAAAATCAGATATTCATATCTGATATTCATATCAGATATTTCCTCTCTGAGGAAAGCTTCAGATTTTTGGGTAATAGTAAGTTTTTGAGTGGAAGTAAGAAAGTAATAATGAATTCTGATGCAAGCAGATTAAAATACAAAATTTTAAAACTTTCCTGTGCCATAATGAAAGTTATGTAAAGTCAATGGCTCTGTTTCTCTTGTTAGCTAAAAGAGATCCAGAGACTGACCATTGTATGCAAGGCCCCAGAATAGCAGCCGGTATGTAACTGAAAAATTTGGTGCTAGCACCATCTTTACAAAAGATTAGGTTTGCAAGTATTTTTTAAAATCCATATCAAAGCTAGGCATCTGGTTAACAAAAATGATCAGAGCTTATGTTCAGGATTCAAGCTTCCCCATATGATTTTCCCTTATCGAATATAGAAGGTAGCCATTTGCATGATGAAGGAGAAGTCTGTTTCTAAATTATCAATGTCCCATCTCTTACCCTCCACCCTCCCCCCAAAATAAAAAATCCAAATAGAAAATTCCATGAAATAATACCTGATGAAACAAAATAAATCCTTTGTAATTATCCCAATCGTTACATCTCAGCTGGCAATGACTTTAGAATAGCTGCAGATATCTATTGTGGTTTCTCAGCCAGAGTCTACCAGCCTGGTTCCTCACAGCTATGTGATGTGGTCAACACTAGACAGACAAGTGTTTCAACTCAACAATGAGTTTCAACTCATTCCTGGGATAGGCTGTGCTACCTGGGGTGACTGAGCTAGAGGAGTCCCAGGGCATGAAAAAATAATATGGGGAGGGAGCTGTCACTGGCAAAAGGAAGGAATTTTGGCTCTGTTGCATCTTTGCTTCCTAGGAGTGTTGCCAAATCATTTTTCCTTCTCTCAAAGGCAGATGAATATACAATAAATCTGGCCTTAATAATTTACTCTTAATTTTTTAAGAGTTTTAAAAGAGAAAGAGACAAATAAGTGCAGGAAAAGAAGAAGAAGAAAAAACACATATAGGAAATATTTTAAAGAACTCATGCAAAATACATTTTTTCAATATGTGTGCATGAAATGCTAGGCAGACCCACACAGCCTGGGAATTTGTGCACACGTAATTCTGACTTCTATCTTAACATCAATTATTTGGCATATGAGTGCACGGACAGTAAAAACATTTGGACTTCATTGCATTATTACAGATGCTAAAACAATATAATACTTGGCAATATCCAAACAGACCATCAGTGCACGACTCCTGAGTCAAAGCCCTTGTAATGAAATGCTATTATATATACAGACTTAGGACAGAAACAAACCAGAAGTGATATAAAGTTCTGACTTCTCTTCCCACACAAAAATCCAAGATTTTTTTTTTTTTTTAACAAGATTGCTGCTCTCAAAATTGTTAAGTTTAGCTCCAGAGATTACATTTTTGTTCTCATGACCATGTTCTTTGGGCTTAATACAGTTTGTTGACTTTGGACTGTTGAGTCTGACTACATATATCAAACAATGAGATTGGATGTGTGCCTTCAATGTCTCCTTCACTCACAAAATTTGCTTACAAGAAATGACATCTTTGGTGTTACAGATCTGAAGGTATTCCTTTGCTGCTACATTATGTCCTCTCAGAAGGATGTATTGTATTTTTCTGTCTAGTTTTCTTCTGTGATGTATTAGTTGATTTATATTTCTAGTTGAAAATGATACTTGCTTTATGAAAAATTACCTTCTTATAAAGTTTCATACACTTCCACTACACACAAATAAGTAATTTTACAGTAACAATTAATCACTCTTAAGAAAAATATGGAATATGCATGTGGATATTACACAGAACTTCACCTACATTTTGAGAAATGATTGGTTAACCTGTTTTTCCTCACTGTGTTTCTCAAATCACATTATTTTCCACCTCAAGATCTTACCATGTTTACAGTAATGACTAATATTGTATAGAGCTCATTATATTTCTATTAATTTACCTTTTTTCACATAACTTCCTTATGTACTAACCTATTTGGCAATGTAAGGGAAAATTATACTCCATTCTTTGGTGGTGTATGTATGCTGCAGACTTCTGCCAAAAGATCCATGTCAGTTGGGATAGATGTGGTGTCATTTGAGTCTGATTTATCTGTAGGAGCAAAAACCTATCGTGTAAACTACAATGGCAGAACCATCTTTTTGTCAGCTCTCTGTGACAAAATGTGCTTTGCCAGACATAAAAAAGATATGTATCACTGTCCTGCCCCTTCTGCAGTCCCGGCTGGCTCCAGGTGAAGGAGGGCAGTGATGAAGTCCTCAGGAGCTCTAGGTGGTGACAGCACGACAGAGGACTGGTAAAGAATTGCGCAGGACCAGTGTGCGGGCAGGTCCAGACCAACTTTACTGTCTGAAGGGAACCAGGCAACACGGACAGCAAATACAGACTTACATGGCTTTTGAAAGAGGGGTGGCTTCAACAGGTGGATACAGTAAGCAACCAATCACTTAACATAAGGGGAGGAGGGAGGGAGCTACAGACATAGGGAAGGGCCAGTCAGGGTGTTATAGGGGAGTGACAAGAACGAGTCGATCAATGGAATACCGAACTGAGAAGAACATTCTGGGAGGTTGGGTTGGGCTCGGGGTGACGGACAAGTGATGGGAGTGGGGTAAAATAACTCTTTGAACTGATTGACACTTGGTCAGAACCATCAACAGGGGAGAAAGGAGTGAACCTTTTCAATGGAATAATACAGATAGGTAACCACAGTAAGAGAGCTTTACTGACATGATGTTTAACTGTACTTAGAAAGTAGTTGTAGTTTGGAATTGTTTGGTTTAGTTTGGGTTTGAGGTTTTTGAGGTTTTTTGAGGGTCTTTTTTGATACTTGTTTTGTCATTTGGGATTTTTTTTTTCATAGCAATTTTAGGTAGCTTTTCAATGACAAAAAAATCCATGAAAATTCCCTAATGCTTCTGCATCTGGACTCTTCCCTGCAATATCAGGTGAAAAAAGACTATGTGAAGCCTCAGAGATTTAGTACATTTTCTATTCAGGGCTATATGTCTACTGGATCCAGTTACTTTAGTAGATTATTTGTGAGGAGTTTGGTTCTAGTAAGAAAAAGACTTGAACACAAGTTATCCAAGTAAAAGTAAATGCTTGGGAAAAGCTCCTAAAGATAATAATTTGTTTGGTCCACATGTGCAGTCTATGTTCTTTAGGAATTTTATTCTAAATAGGATGACATAAATCCCACAATATGACATTGTTTCCAGGAGTATGTTTTTCACTATTATTTCTGGTTTTACAGGGATCTTGATCAAATAAACTTTCTTGATTTTATGTCTGTGTTTGCAAATCCAACACCAAGCAAATGAATATTCACCCTACCTCAAAAATAAAAATACAGATGTTATGGCTCCCACTTTATTAAGCTTTTAATCAAACTTCTGGCCTGTCATCATGACAGCTGTACTTGGCAATGGAGGGAAATGTCATGGCTGATATTCCAACAAAGAGCTCTTGCTCTGGGATACTGCTCCAGGTGAGGTCTTGGTCTCAGACAAGTCAAATTTGTTCTCTCAGAAAAAGATAATGGGGTTTTTATACAAGGATGAGATTTTGGTAATGAGTAAACTATACACTGTAAGGACCTAGATGAAAACTTGCTTCTTTAACAGACCTTTAAGAAACATTAAAAATATACCAAAAACTGATAGGGAAATAGACCTTAAGCTGCTGTTCAGCAAATAAACTCAATATGTATTGTATTTTTGGAGACAGTACACAAAAAAATAAATACTAGACCCAAATATAAAAAGTAAATTCAAGCAATGTTATTTCAGTGATTCTAGGAATATTTTTTAAAAAATATTTTTATTAAAAAACCCGAAGCCAGTACTTTTGTAGAAAATTGCTTTTTTCCTATCAGATTTTTAACAAACCTTATAGCAGATGTCTTTGCACTTTTATTAGTTTATATATTTTCCATGGGGCCTGTGATACTACATTCCTGATGAGATACTGTGGTTCAGACTTCCAAGTGCATTCTCTTATCTTATTGTGTTGGGGTTTTTTCTTTTCTTTCCTCATTTTTAATAACTTAGCTATGCACATATTTTGCTATTATGTCATACTGTTCTCCTGGTTCTGAGCTAAAACTTTCAGGAACAACTTGTTATTATTAGTCTAAGTATTCTGGCTCTTCTTTATTGTTATTGAACTGATGCATGCTTTTATACTCCATTTTTGCCTTCAGATTTTTTTAAAAGTAGACATTATGTCAGGTTGTTGAATTACAGGAAATGCATTCTTTAGTCTTAGTAGATGCCTAAGCACTTACCAATCACAACTTTCATATAACTATTTTAATCTTCATCTGTATTAGTCTTTACTTAATTTGCTCTGGCTTACCTTCAGTTAGGTACATTGTCCTTTACATTCATTGCCACAAAGGACTTTTTTCTCTCTATTCTTTTTGGTAATCCTTTAGGAAAATAATGATACTTATGCATTTATTGCCTTTAGATATTTTAACATCGCATTTTACCTTGCAAAATTACAGCAAATAGAGAAGTACAAGTCAAATGTAGATTTGCTTTATGAGTGCTGAGGTGGAAAATTTCTCTGACTTTTTTGTGTGTTATGCAAGTGAGATGAAGATTACTTTAAAGTAACTTTTTTGTCTCAGGTAATTTATGCTTCCTGAAAGACAATTGGATTCCTCATAAGCATTGGGAAGGATTCTTAATGCTTTCTTTGTTTGCAGAGCAGCACCCTATATCATTTAAACTGACAAAATCTTAGAAAGGTTCACCCAGCTGTTTGCACTGCCAACAAAAACTTAAAGCAGAGGAAATTTCAGGAAATTTGTTCTGTAGAAAAATTTCCTTATCTTTGTTTCACTTACTACCTATCACAAGGCTCATTTTAATGTTCCTTATTGTCTGAGGGTCTGTCCTTCAAAACAGCAGGTGTTGAAGTCTATCATCTAGCCAAATTCTTCTTTATATGCATTGAGTGGGGTTGGTAGACATTTAATATAAAGGTACTTGAAGTGAAGCAAAACCCACACAAACCACGCAGCTGTAAAATTGATTATAAGACACTGTGTCAAGGCAACTACTTTATTCACTTCCACTGAAGAATGAGTTAGAAGCTGGAAGCTTAGGTTTAGCAATTATATTTTAATTACCCAAAGTACTCCGCATTTTGAAACTGAGCATCTCTGATTTTAGTTGTTATAGGTCCCTTCTTGTCAGTCAGAAAATTTACCATATCTAGCAGTGTAAAGAATGTTTTCGTTGCATGACATTCAAGGAAGTAAAGTAGGACATGCTTGCACAAATCAGTGGCATTATAGAGTCAGCCAGAAGGGAAGGTCTTGTGGGAAGACCTGCTGGACTACTGCCAGAAGGCTTTACTGACATACTGTCCCTGATAACCTGAAAGGGGGAAATTCTGAGTTTCCTTAATTTGCCAAGAACATTGGCAAGAATAAATGGTAATTTTATAAATTGTAGCTCAGGACAAAATGCCAGGCAGGATTAGGACAAAAATAGGAAGAGTATGAAACAGTCAAGGGACCTATGGCCTTTTCCTTTCCTCTTGCTAACTATAAAATTCTTGGCAAATCCTGTTTAGATATTAGATATTCTATAGTTAATTGATCCCTTCCCATGGGGAATATTTTTTCTTCTGTTATTGCAGTATTTTTGAGCTTTCAGTCTGTTTGTGTTTGCACTTGCAATCACAGTGAGCAAATACTCTTTAGAATCACAGGTTCTTCTCCAAAAAAAAAAAAAAAAAAATTAACACTAAAGGAATTTTGTCTGATATTAATGCAGATATATACTTCACCTAAATGCCGTTAAAGATCCCCAGTTCTTACCACTAAATACTAATCATAGAAATAATGTTGCAACATACTATATGGACAATATAAATATGTATCACTTTATAAGAGATATGACACATGTAAGAATTTTAAAAATACTGGACCCGTAATTTGCTTCCTTGATATTTAAGTATTATACATATTTTGATTATTTTGTTGCACATTGTTGTTTTGCTGCATCTTATTATTTTGGGTGAATTTGGCCTTATTCATTTTACAGGTAAACTCTGAAAAAGTATTACAATATAAGATCATATTTCACATCTAAAAATTATTTTAAGGTAGTATGTATGTGTTTATTGTCTCTTTACCTTCATAAGCTTATTTTAATCAGTAATTGAAACATATGAATAGAGTCTATGAGTCTGCCTACAACATTCTCCTTATGTAGCATTGAAAATTAAATTAAAAGAAAAAAACCTTACTGATTCTGCTTGTCTAACTAACCAGTAAACCAAAATCAGCATTTTTATGCTAAACCAAGTACAGCTGATCAAAACTGATGTGCTTGTATCTTCTTTGTCCCTTTCTTTTCACTAAGTCAGCATGAAATAAAAATAAAATGGAAGAATTTGATCAAAATGTTATGAAATGAAAACACATGACGTGATTTTCTTTATCCGAAGAAGCATTCAAGACACTAAAGTGTCTCCAGGAGCATGAGCAAGTCCACAAGTGATGTAATCCAGTCACAAAGGTGGGTTGGCAGGGACAGTGTCAGCTGAAGGACAGGCTCACAGTCATACATGGACCACGTGCAATGGACCAGGCAAGTGCAACAGTCACCCTGGTTTTTCTGAGTTTTTCTACAGCCTTCTGCTTGTTCATAAGATGGATTCTATTCTTTAGTTTCTGCACAATATTAGGAGTCAGTTTTTCAGTTTCTCATGCCTTGGAACATTAACAAACCTTCTTGTTTCTGTTCACTGTCTTTTGTTTACATATTTCAAGCCTGAAAATAATGTTGGCTGACAGCTGGTCTGGCCAGTGGGGTGAAGGGGTAGTAGCCCCAGCAGCCAATCCACAACCAGACCCACACATGTATAAAAATTAAGAAATAAACAGGGTCACCCTGTAGTTGGGAAGCAGGTCTTGGGCTGCAGAGCTCTTGCCTCCGTGTTGTCATTTCGCGTGCTGGTTGACACATGCAATCAGTGTCCAATCTGATTTTTAACTCCACAAGGCACTATCACCACACAGCTGATCTGGCACAGTGTGTCGAGCTAGCTCTGTGCCTCCAAGAAAGCAGCCCTGTGCACACCCAGCAAGTCTGGGGCACTGAAAGTCATGAAACAAGAACACAAGAATAATGTCTGTGACCTTTTGGATTCTTGAGAAACCTCTGGATATGAGAAGACTGGGGAAATCACTCTCCTAAAGTACTGAGGTGAAAAAATGTAAAACTTCCATATTAGTGGGACACATGATTAACACTGGGACAGAAAACACCAGTGAAGTCTATCTTAGCAGGAAATTTTCCCCCTTTTCTGACATGGTTATAATCCTGCCTTGGTGTAGTACTGCTGAAAAACCCTCACAGTCTCATTCTTTAGCCTTGTAACTTATATTTAGTTAAGGAATTTAAATAAAATTTAATGTTTGTTGAATCAATTTGCATGCTTCCATAAAATCACATTTCTTTCAAGAAAAAAAATCAGAGAATTCCATCAATTTTAGTTTTAAGAATCTCATATATCATCCACTGTCTGAACAGATGAAGTAAACAGCATGAGACAGCATCTTGAAGCATTTGAAATGTGTGGTAAAGGGAGTAATGATCACATAAACATAGCATATAATTATTTCTACTTATAGAGGGACAGTATTTCAATAGTATTTTTAAAAGGCATATATTTTGTGATGAAGTATTCACTTGAAAAGAACTTGAGCATTTGAACCACAGTTTATCTCTGCATCTTTGAGCAAATTAACAGCAACTTGGCTTCAATGCATCAAGGTTTTCTTTCCTTCCTGCCCACAGTGGGAATCCCTCTGAGAGCAAGTGGGCTGTTTTACAACTGAAACCTTAATTTGAGACAAACAGATGTACTGTAAAACTAGCAAGTTGTTTTGTTTGTTTTGCTACTGGAAGAAAAAATAATAAAAAAACCCCACAGATTATCATGCTGGCTACTTTAACCACAATCAATAATTTGAAATTCACCATTAATTCACTTGAAAACACTTTAAAGTCCTTACAAGTTTTTATAAGTAATACCACCACAACTGTCCAGATCTCCAGAGAACGGATTACCCTGCTCTAAGAAAAAATATAGAATGAAGATTCACTCTTCAACTATGCTTAATCTGGAGTCTTATGACTGATTTAATGTTTAAAATTGTTTGTGCTTCATGGCAGAAGAAATACCTCAGAAAGGCAATCTGAGCTGCAAGAACCATATAGCACCACATAATACCCAGTGTGGAGTACTGGCAGGAGAAATATTAAAATGCCTTTTCTCCAGAACTTAAGTGTAGGATGAAGAAATAAGTGTTAGATAAAATTGACATGCTCAAATATGTTTTAAAAAATCAGATACGTTGATAGAACTGCTTCTTCTCACCCTCTGTCTGCTATGTACTTTATCCACTAATTCAAAAGTGAATTTTTAGTTCAAGTTCTTTTGTGTTTCTGTCTCAAGAGAATGTTCTATTCATACAACTCAAGAAATTACAGAGAAAAATGCATTCAGTTTTTCCTGACACTAGGCACTTTGAAGATGTCATGGACCCATATGAAAGTATGAATTAAGGAATTACTGGGAAAGCATTATAATTCTTACCTTTGAAAAGTCTGGTTTTGTTTTCCTTTCCTGAGATCATTCCTGTATTTTGTTCATTTAATATAAGGTATTTTCTCTTAAATATAAGGGTAAAACAATTCCTACAAGCAGATTTTATTCTAACGGAAATGGGGGAAAATTAAAATTTATCAATTAACTCTGTGCTGAAGAAACTATTCCACAACACTTTCATAACATTTCCTGAAGGAAATTTCTATTTGCAATCTACTGCTTAGTTTTTCTCTGAATGTGTTATAACGAAGTTGACATACTGAGACACCACTCTACTTCTATGTAGCAGTTGTATGTCATAGATCAGAATAACAAGTAAATATTTATTTAAGTCTTCAACTATGCACTTAACTGTTTCTAATATTGCTTAATAGATTGGACCGTAAACTAGTGGACCAGAATTATCATGTCAGCTGAGACATGTAAAATGTGATGTGAACACTTCACTCTTACATTTTTCTTTTGCAATCACTGTCCATTCTCACACTTTCAGCAGAATTATGGAATGTCTCCTACAAGTATCTTTTTTATTATTTAGCAGTGTTTTGATCAGTTTCCCAAATGTGCTGAAAAGCCAGTTTAAGCACTGGCAAACCAGAATGTGAAAGGCTTGAAGGACTTATAAAAATCTTAAATAGCCAACTGTATAAACCAAATTATTTTCAGAGTGATCTATTGGAAGTCATGGTCCTTTGTTAACCAAAAAAAAAAGATAATGTAATACTTGCTCCATTATTCTTATAGCTTCTTTAATATATGGTACCCATCATGAAAGAAATCCAGAATGCCTATTAATACTTCTCGTGGACAGGTGCAAGTAAGTAACGATACCCATTATCTCTCTGAAATGGATAATAATGAAAAATATTTCCCATGAGTGGAATCTGTCACTCTCCAGAGGTACCTATTTATTTCTAATTGTTACTGAGAAAAATAAAGGCTCATTGAGTGTGAAGGTGCCTAATCTGAAACATGAACTCCATCCTCATGGGAAGATGAGGCATTTGAAAAATTTAACCTCACCAGAGTAAGGACCTTGATAAAGATTGAGATTACAACAAGACATAAAATTAAGTAAGAAAATTTGAAAAAAATAATTCTGGAAGATCACTAAGGACTAAAAAAAGTAAACTGGTTTTGATTATCTTTTTGCAGAATCACAGCATTATCCTAACTAGGCAAAAAGGTACATCAGCATACAAGATGAAAGGAATGAATTTTGAAAAGGAAGAAAATATAGGAGATGGATTCAGAGACTGACAGTACTCTTTGTCATCTGCTCATCCTTCACTGAGATAGGCTAAATAAAAGATCTCTATTTTACACGGACAAATGAGAACACAAATAAATTTCCTGTTACATTATAGTAAACCTTCAACTAAGCTATTTCTTTTTATGCTGGTAAGCAATTTTGCTTAAAAGATCTTCTACTCTAAAATGTAGTCCCTAGTGAATTTTGTACAAGCTAATTATGGATTGGTGAAAAATAAGAGAAGTGCTGACACAACCTTAAATAAGAGCATGCTAGACTAAAATGCCGGAGTTGGATAACAACTTCTGAAACTTTGCTCATCGTTGTGTGTAATAATGGCTTTTAAGCAAACATCGTTCTTTGCAGCTCAGCAACATAGTTAAAGAAATGTTTGAGTACATAAAATGATACAAATGTGATTAGTATCTCACACTCAGATCAGTATGCTCTGCATTGTGCATCCACACAGTATGAGTGGTTTCTGCACTGTGAGGATTAGGGCTTAGGTCCAGGAGTAAATGTGATTATTATCTGTTTTTATAGTTCAGGACTGCGGTAGGATATTATTGACAGTATCCCAGAAAGTTTGTTGGGAAGTTGCGGAGTGAACTAAGAGCTTCTCATAGCCTGATTAATGTCTTGAACTTCTGTCATATTCTTCTGGTTTTGTTTTTTAGTTTGCTTTTTTGGGATGTTCTCTGTATTTTTGTTTTATTTTGAGACTCACATTGTTTTTACTTACTCACTGTTTTTTGTCTAAATGAATTCAAGTAACTTTTTCAGAGGTGAGTTGGTGAGTTGGTCCTGAGTCTCTAAACCTCAAGTTTAGCAGTGCTTACTTGTACTGAGAAAAAACCTGAAGCTAAATTTATGAAAGGAGTATTTACTAAGTTTAATTTTGCATATGTCACTGGGAATGATGAAACACAAAGGAGAATAAATGTCTCCTTACTTATCCATTATGATCACTTCTTAATTCAGCTGGAAATAATAAACACTCTTGGGCATCTTAGCAGAGGAGCTAAATTTTGTGTGTGCAGCTGGACATAGTTTGAGTTTGTCAAGGGAAAAGAACCTTAGTTTTCTCAGCGTTGAAAACAAGGAGGAAAACGTGAAGGTAATATCTAAGCATACCACTGAGGTATTGGATCACTTGGATAAGATTTTCCCTGCCTTGTTTGTTCATTTGTTTGTTTTCTCAGGTATCTAGCCTCTGACGTGACTTCTGTGGAAAAACAGAGCTTGTTAACATGCTAAATTTGTGTGTCCTTCTCTTGAAAACTTATGTTCCTTGGGAGAAGAGCCAGCAGCCACTCTGACGTGGTCATCATCCACTGCTGCAGTACAGTCACCAGTAGGACAGGGGGGTCTGTGTTTCTTGTGTGGGAAGATGAAGAACATCCTTGGTAAGAGATCTGCACAAAGGGCAGGAGGGTTGTTGCATGAATATGCCATGGATTAAGCACACCAAGGACCCTCTCACACTTTTGTGCATAGAGGATAGCAGTTATCTTTCATACAAAGAAATAAAGATGAAAAATTTAGATGAACATATCAATCATTGAACTAAGGAAGATTTATCTCTGTAATCTTAGGGGGCAGAGAGGAGGCGTTCCCATTGTTTTTTTCCCTACATGCAAAGATGAGATCTAGGAGAGTTTAGTCATGAAAAAAGCACCAGCTGAGCATCTACATTTATTTCCCTTCCTCTAACTAAATGTATGTGGCCTTAAGCTTAGGAATAATCAATGCAAAATCAAATATTTATTAAAAAAAATTAAAATATCATCTGCACTTTTATCTTGCGTGTTTATGCTAGATAAGAGGAAATGTTCTCAGTCACATATAAAAACATCAACATTCTATTTCCTGTAAAGAGAGTAAATTACCTCCCATTAAATATAATGTGCAGGAAGTTTCCAAAAGCTTTGCGATCACTTAAACAATCACTTTTCTGACACAGCTGCCAAACCTTTTTTGACTCCACTGTTTGCTGGAGCACCTAATATCTGCTAGATTAATTCCATGGAGACACATTCCAGTAGTTTAATCCCTGCTACACTGGATTTCTTGAAAAAATAAATGAGAGACTTCTGAGCACTGAGGTTTTAGATTACATCCTCCTTATTTCAAATGAAAACAAAATACAATAGTGCTAGACCTAGAATCTAGGTCCTTAAATATACTTCCAACACTTGCAGAAGTATTTTGCTTTAGGAAAGGACTGTAAATATCAGGAATTATTACATGGTATATACTGTGCTGACCCTAATATTACAGGCACATACAAGACCAAAGTTGAAGACTTGACTGGTCGAGTGTTGGTAACAATAGTTTCAGTGGAGCCAATTATAATGTTAATCATGCATAAAATCATACATATAAATGTTTGCATGCCCAAGTATATTGCTAAAAATTTTCATAAATGCCTTAATCCTGCCTCCATCGAGATTCTACTTCTGGATCCTATATGTGAAGAAAAACTAAAAAAGAATTTGAACATTTCATAGTTTCCATTTTGTAAATACAAGAGCAGAGGGAGCAAAGAAAATGTGAAACAGAAAAGTGCACTTATTTTATAAAAATAAATCATAACAGAAAATCAAAATGTACTGCAGCATTTTCATACAGGACCTTAGATGAAATTCTGATTATAAATTATGGCCACTTATAAATAATAATGTCCCATTTTACACAAACACCTGCTGAAAACTCATTGAGAACGGACACTTTTTCCTATATAAAGTTGTGTATAGTCTTCCATTTAGGTAATCTACACACAAAAAAGAAAAAAAAAAAAAAGGAAATTCTTCCAAAAACTATGTTAAAAATGAATGCAAAACACAAAAGCAAAATTCATTTATACCTCTCCTAGCTGTTACTCATAAGTGTAGCATAAATCACACTGTCTCTCACTATTCATATGATCTGCATGCAGCTAATATTTTAAGCAGAGAAATACTGAAATGTGAAAGTACATGAAATTACTGCAGATTCACCCAGGAAAAATAATAATTATTAGTTCTCTTTAAGATAGTCTTGAGATAATAGCCATTATCTTACTTCTATTAAATAAAAGTAGAATATCTGTTTACAGAAGAGGACTCAGAGGGGAAATAAAGATATACAAAACCCTGTTTGATTTATATACTTCTGTGACTTAGACTACCAGCCTGGGATTCTCATGACAATTTTACAGTCAGAATAATAAACAATTTTCTTCTAGATCAACTCACAAATTCCAAGTAATAACTTGTTCATTTCTAGCATTTCACTTGACTTCCAGTGCCAGTTTAAGAGTTATCTTGTGAATAAAGGAAATTATAATTTTTTGCTACATCATTTGTATTACTAGTGAAATATTTAACATATATTTGCAGTCTTTCCCATAGGAAAATTTTTAAATTTCTTCATCTAAATTTCCAGGGGTTTTGGTCTCTTGACAAAGATGATAGTGATATCTTGTCTTAAATTCTGTGAAATAGTGATCACCTGCTCACATACTGATGCAGACATTGTTGAAGCCTTTGTGGTAATAAAAGCTTTTATTTAAAATCCTCTAATGAGCCATTGAGGAAAGGATATGAGTAATATTTGAAATTCAGTTCATATGACCTTGACAGACAGCCAATACAAAGCACGGAAGAGGAGCACACAATGAAATCAGTATGAAAAAAAAAAAAAAGGATTCTTTTTAACATATCCTATTGAGAGGGAGTTTTTCTCTTCCTCCCTCATTCACAATGAAAATGGATTGAGGTTAAATGAGTTTCCATATCCTCACATATGGACCAGTGTATTCACCAAACTCCCAATTCATTTAATACAGCATCACAAGGGGATCAAGATAGATTCATTGGAAAGTTTATGGTAAATATGCATCCGCAAGTCCAAAAAGTTAAAGAAATGAGCATCGGAAAAGGGGACATGTGTTTCAATATCCTCTTGTGCAGAACTCTCTTTTTTTCTGGCTATGCATCCTATAATAAGTCACTGGAACACTTCTGACACCAGGTTAAAATGGCCAGGGGTTCCTTCCCTAACCTTCCACAATTGTCTCACATGGAACCTAAATTACCTAACACTTCCTTGAATGGATTCTGCTGTAACTCAATAAAATGTGCTAAGGGGAACCGAGGAGCAATACTGGAGCAAATTTGATTTCAACTACCACCCACCCTTTAATTGCTTCAGTGTCTGAAATCTCTGACCGTTTAATCTTTGAGGCACTAATAATGTGCCCAAATGATCAGTTACAAGTTTTTAAAAATTACCTTGTGTACAAGCATTAGGAGCTCTTGGTAGGCTGCGGCGGGAAGAAGTTGCTATAGAAACACCACCTTAACACACTTTATTCAGTGATGGCTGTAAAGAGATACAGTGGTCCCCGAATAACTACTACTAATCCACATGATATTTGAAAACTGCTAGGTTTTTGCACTCAAAATTCTTACTTGCAATGCCAGGGGAACTACCCCTCCTTCCCTGCACCCTAGCCTCCCACCTTTTCATTCAAGCCTTCCCAGATGGAACTTTGCTTGAATATGTGCTTCCCTGTGTTATTTTGTTCTGTTTCGTGTAGGCAGCTGAATTCAGCTGTGATCGACACAATATGAAGAACTAAACAAGATGAAATAAAATCAGCTGCTTTGTCAGAAATACCTGTGCAGCCAACTGGCAAAATGTGTTGAGAGCATCAGGTTGGACTAATGCTTGAAAGAAATGAACCTTTTTTATTTCCTGTAACTTTTCCTATCTGATTCAGACAGCTTAAAAACTGCTGTCCTATCCATTAGTCCATTTCACCTTCTTTCCAGAATTTTTCTCCTTAATTTTGTAGGTAAATAAATGTATCCTTTCAGTAATTTCTTATTCATCTTTTAACATTCCCAACATTTAATCACCTCTAGGGGATAGAACTACATGGACAGTACTATTAATCTCTCTTGATTGTAATTGTGATTCACTTTGAGATGACAATCTCTGAAAAAAACTCAAAAAGTCAAATCCATCCAGGAATAAAACTAAATCCAAGACATCTTTTGGAGTTTACCACAGTCAAATCTTAAAGCATTAATTCAGGAGGTAGAAGATCTGACTTCTAGACTATCCTTAGCTTGGAGAGAGGTATAAACCTAAGAGAACATGATGGTCTTTTTCCCATTCAGATTGTTTGCTGTTCTGTTAAGGCAAACGAAAAAAAGAAAAATCAGACCAAAAAAGAGCATGTATTTGAAGCAGAATAATTAGAGCATTTATCTAGAATAAATTATCACAGCTGGATTATCTTCAAGGGCATTGAAGCAAAAGAGAAACTTTAAACAGTATCTTTCTCTGCAGATGTTAGAGATCTGCTTTCCTCTGCTTGCTAAGAGTGCAGATGGTTCTTTTAGATTACTTTGGTTAGCGACCTTCTCATTTCTAGATATGAGCCTTTACAGTGTCATTTGGGTAATATCTGGGCTAGATATCAGAAGTGTTAAAAATTCCAAATTCCAGATAATTTCCTCCTTTATAAAATTCCCAAGTGTTGTAACTAAAACTAATATATTAATGTTTTGGTCAGTAAACACTTGTGAAGTTATTCTCCCTGTCAGAATTTTTCATTTAACTGATTGCCCTGTTTTGGACAGGGATATAGTTAATTTTCTTTCTAATAGCTGTTGCAGAGCTGTGCTTTTTTATTCAAGATAAGAAAAACTTTGGTAACATGCTGATGTTTTAGTAGTTGCTAAGCAGTGTTTACACTAAGTCAAGGACTTCTCAGCTTCTCACAGTACCCCACCAGTGAGATTTGGGGGCACAAGAAGCTGGGAGGACACACAACCAGAACAGCTGGCCAAAACTGGCCAAAGAGATATTCCATACTGTACAAGGTCATGCTCATTTCATAAAATGGGGACTGCTTGTGAACTACCTGGGCATCAATGGGTGGGTTGTAAGTAATTGCACTGTGCATCTTCTGGGTTCTTTTTATTGCATGTAATTAATATTATTTGTCCTTCCTTTTCTGTATATATAGCATGCCATATTAAATGCAGAAGATAATATAGTATACATACATATAGTTCCTTTTCTGGGTTTTATATGTATATAGTATGCTGTAAAAAAAATCAAAAACTGTCAAAAGACTATGATTGTGTACTTGTTCCAGCTAGGACAGAGTTAAGTTTTGCAGTAGGCAGAGGAGGCACGACTAGAACCCAGATATTATCTTATACCAATTCATGTCATATCATTGGGGTGGGGAAGGAAGTTTCTTCTGAGAAGAAGAGATTCCTTCCAGTCAAGCAAGTGTGGTGGATGGAGCAGTGGGATAATGCTGGTCCCAAGACACAGCAAACAGTGGGTTGGCACTGCGCCTGAGCTGGAGGGAGCTGTTGGGGTGGCGTGGCTGTGGTTGGTTGAGCTCTGTGGTGATCACTTTTGCATGTAAAACTCTCTTTTTGGCATTTTTGTTATTAATATTGTTGCTGTTATTGGTTTGTTTTTTTTTTCTAATCTCAGTGCTGTTTCCACTAAATTGTTCTTATCTCAACTTGTGATTACTTCTTTTCCAATCCTCCTCTTCATCCTGTCAAAGGGATATGACAAGAAAACAAGCATGCAGCACATGATTTGGAGAGTCCAGTTTTTTTATTTGGGAGCACTAAACTGGAAAGTACCATTCTAAGTAAAGAAGGTACCATACGAGTACTAAATCATGATATGTAGGTAAAAGTTATTTTGACAATTCTTTTTTCTATGAAGCTGTAATAATATATGTTTTTAATGTGACAAAAATACAATTTTTAAAAAATTTATTTCATCTGTTTAAACAGTGAAGTTGCTTTGATTTTAAAGATACTTTGTCCTTTTTTTAGCATGGCCAAAATTTTGTAAGAATCAACGTTTGGTTTTTTTAAGATTTAACAATAATTGCTTTCTAAAAGTTCTTGTAATGTCTTATTTTCTGGAGGCAAAATGTATTTATATATAAATGTAATAATTTGTTTCTTAATTGTATCAGAATTTTGTTATCACAAAAAAAGAAAAAGAATAGAAAAGAAGAAGAAAAAAAATCCTGATTTAGTAAGCTAAAGTCATTAAATCCACCTGGTTTGTGCTCTTTTTAAGTTATGAGAATGGATTGCAAGAAACCAAAATGTTACATGAACTTAGTTTCATTCATGTATGAAGACGGACCACCTTACCTGATGAGATTAATCTGAAAAAAGAGTTGAATGTCAGGTTCTTTCATGTCATCTCACCTTATTAAAATGAGGCACATACAAGTGTTGTGTTAAAAAATGTCAACAGTTTTTACATGAACCCTGCATAGGCTGATTTATACAATATTAAGAGCAGCTGGGGAATTCTTTTTCTTCAAAATCTATAAAAGTGATGTCTCACCATCATATGCTATCAGGAAGCAGTCTCTGGTCAGATGTAACAAGAATTATCTCCTGTTGTGTTACTTTTCCTTTATTTTTGTGCTGTATTTCTGATTTCAGAGATATTTTGGTAGTTCAAAAACTTACCATATAGTGTGAGTGCAGAATTTTAATTTCTCTCTCACATTGAATCATTGCTTATTTATTCACCTCAAGAAGTGGTTGACACCATACTTGAAAGTAATAACTTTTTTAGACATTCTCACAGTAAAGTTGTTGGCTTTCTAATGCTTTCTACATTTCCTTAAGGGGAACTAGTGTACTAGTAGCAGGTTAGATATTCCTATGGAAAATAAAAATTTCTGTCTTTTCATTATCCTTTACTTTTGTGCTTATAACAATTTAAAGAGATAACATGAAAACGTGGCACATCTCTCTCTAGACACCAAATTCTTAATAAGAACAGGAAATTAACAACAACCAACAAGACAAAAAAATCTAACCAAAAACCTCAACCAACAAAGAAGAAACAATTTCTTCTCAGTTTGCCTTTGCTGCTGCTTAGACCTGAAACACTGGACATGTCTTTGTCAATTGTTTGGATGGGAAACATAAATTTAAGACAGTCCTTATTTCGCCTCTGGTATGCCATGGAGAGGTCTTGCAGTAATTTTGAAGTTAATGTTATGATGACTGTGCAATGGTAGCTGGCAGTGTATGATCACTAAATTAGGAATCCCGTTAAGTAACCAGACAGCTTTTGATTTTGATCAGAAATCAAAAGAATTTTTTTGAAACTGTTTCTTAATATTATACCATTAAAATGATACTCTACTATATATTCAGTATTAAAAAAAAAGTCAGTTATTATGTCTGTAATCATTACGTGATTTTGAAGGTTAATTGGTAATAAAATCTAAAATGTCCAAGCTGTTACAATCATAACTACTATATCATTTTTAGAACAAAGATCACATAACTAGTGAACTATAACAGACCTCCCAGTTTTTATGAAATATGTCTCAGGAGGTCTGTTAATCTCATCAGGGCCATCTGTCCTATTTGAATCAGAGAAGATAAAGACTTTGGGGATCGGGGAGAAAGTAGGGCAATGCATTCTGGGACACATCTAACAGGTAGAAATATCCAGGAGGGGCTGTTAAACAAGGATCATTGAACAGGACACATGAATGACTGTAGTCTGGCTAGAAGACTCCTAAAAGTGCCATTCTTTACACAAAATTTTACCACAGATTGCTGAAGTTAGTAAGAGAAAGAAAAATTACACTGATTGAAGTTTGGATTTCCCAGACTTTATCAAATACTACTTCCGTCATCTCCATGATATTTGTCTCCTGCCCATTGTGCTTTTTGTCTTATCAAGAAAAAGTCCTTTGTCTGTAAGTATGCACTGAAAAAATGGCAAAATAATTGAATGAGTCTATTGGTCTCAATTATTGAGCCTCTGGCAGAGAAAAGATTTTTCTTTTTCTTTCTTTTCTCACTAAAAAATGTATTCATGGTATAAAATTTCAAACAACCCCTAAATAAACCAAGTATTTATCAAACCACAGAACTATGATAATGAAATTTGCAAAACTTCAGCAGTTATGGGCAGTTTGTGTTGCCCTGGTAGAAAAACGCAGCCACCTTTAGAAGCAGGTGCCAGAAAGGCTGTGGCAAGTTCAGCTCTCACTGGTGTTTGCCCCTTGGTGCTCTGCTGTAACCATGCTCCCTCAAGGGCTAATCCTCACACTTGTTCTGTCTCCACTGCTAGAATGGCTTGCTGTTGGCTTATAAGTCTACCCCTGGGAAGAAGTACACAGAGGCTTCTCTTTAATTGGGACTATGCATTTCAGAACAGCTCGAGATATTTTAATGGCCTCCTAGAAATCAGTAGGGAACCATACGTTTTATCAGGTTCAGCTGTACAACAATGAACAACCTTTTCAGAGCCTGTCAGTGACAGGGAGTTTAGACTGCTGTATGTGCATTTGCTTCTCTTTGAATGCTCCATCTCTCTGCAAGTAATATTGTCCAACAAGGGAAAAGGATTTTTTATTATTTCAACTGTAAACATCAAAAGCTGGCTCTCATCTTTTCCCCTTCAACTTCGTACAAATAACCAACTAGTCAAAGAGCAAGAACTGCCTTAAACAAACTACAAAAGAATCAGAATAGCCAAAGGTGTAAAAAAATCTGAGCTTCAGATGTGGCTCCCTGATAATAACATTGTTATGTTAAGCCACTGGGTTGACTAGACTAAAATCACATACTGAATCTTGCTTTTAAACACATCACTTCAGAGGCTGAATTTCAGACTTCAGCTCTCCTAAACGGTGAAACCTTTATGTATAGCATAGTTTAAATATTATTTTTAATTTAATTTGTTAAAAGCTCTACTTCTTTTAGCTTGTGCCTTGGAATACAGTGCAATGCTGTAAACAATATTTGATTCTATTTGTGTAAAAATAATTCACATGGGAAACCGCCTTTAAAACTGCCAGATAAACTGACAGCAGAGCTCTCAGTATTCCCAAATATTCCCAAAGCAGTATGCTTCACATCAGCTCAACACTACAAATATACAAGCAAACAAGAAAAACATGGTGTTTTATGCAAACCTGGGTATACTTAGTTCTTAGGCTTGCGAGTGAGAACTGTTGAACTAGTAAGTTTGTGCAGTGGGAAGATTCTCACTGATGAGAGGCCACTTTGATTACAAGAAAAGAAATCCAAACACAGAAAAGCCCCAGATATTTAATTAAGTTACTTTGGCTTGTTGAGGTGCTGTGTATAAGCTAAACCTGTGTAACAGAGCCATTTTATACTCTCATCTCATGGCAAATGTGAAGTAAAACTTTCCCCAGAAACCCAAATGTTGGGTTTTTAAAAAATTTTATTCCTTTTAAATTACATATTTTATTTCTTCTTTGCACTGGGTTAGGATCACATGAACTCAGTTTAAGCACCTTTGTAACATGTGATAAACCAATTATATGTCTTAATCTGTGTATCCTGGGCTGATAGGTGTTTCAAAATTACTCACATTCTTGTCTTTTTACACGCTTAATAGATGTATACTTGCCATTCCTTACTTTATTTGTATAATATTTATTCTCTTTTGCATTAGTTTTTAATTTTGACTATGACCTTGCTTTTTCTGTGACCTTACCATCTGGAAAGCTGATAAGATTACCACCAGATCAGAGACCAGCCCTGCCTCTGGCACCAGTAATGTCAGTAAAAGGAGGAGGGAAAACAGAAGAGAGGTGTTTTATCTAACGCAATAATTCAATGTCAGATAGGAGCTGAGGGCCCCTCATGGCAGAGGTTTCTCACTGGGGTGAGGATTCCCTTCTACCACATTGCAGCCCTCTACCCTAGATGGAGTCACTACCTCTAATCTACAGTGTCCAAGGCAATCTCCTGAGGTATCAGTCAAGAGCCAGATCAGTCAAGATCTAGAGCCAACACCTGGTGATTCTCTTTCTGTCTGTCCTTGCTCTAATAAATTTGTTAATTAGCTTAGAGATGAAAGGAGGCTATAGTATATTCTAAGGTCAAAAGAGACCGGATGACAATATTGATGGCTGAGCTTTCAGATCTCCTCCTGAAAACAGTCAGTTCACCTTATCTCACCTGAAGCTTATTTAAAGTTGATCTGGCAGCTGAGAACTAAAATAAATTTTCCATGGGTGTCCGCCTGTTTTGAATGCATCCACATTCCTCAGGTCACCAGTTGCACTGTCACCAGCAGCTGTCAGTTCTCGTGCTCCTGGACTTCCTGTCACTAGGCAGGAAAAAAACTGTCAGCCTTATTTAAGGTAAGGATGACCACTTTCCTAAACACAAGTGTCATACTTTCATTGGTTAAAAATTCATGGTCTTAGCATATCCTTGGCTTCTTCTGGAGCAACTGGACAAGAATGCATTTTATCAAGGGCTATTGCACTGCATGCTATTCCAGTTGGAGGTTGGAGGCTACAATGTCTTATGGAGTATTGCAAATAGCAGTAGGAGAAAGAAAGCAGGAGAAAAAGGGAATATGTTTCCAAAGATATGAGATTATCCCAGGGATTATTACCAGGTGTCCACTGGGATCATGAGTGGATGATGGACTGAGTTTTACACAGCAGCTTCTATATCATGCTAACATGCACAGGGATTAGATATTTGAATGTGATATGCTCTTATGCCCTGCTCTGGTCAGCTCATTATGGAGAAGATGAACATGCTCTTGCCTGGAGGAAATCTGGCTGACCTCTGCTGCTTGAGCCGTACCTGCAGGGCTTCCCTCCTCCCGGCGTGTGCAGACTGTACCCAGCAACACAGGGAGGCTGATGTCTGAAGGCCAGGCTTCCAGTGTGTCTCCAGCCATTACAGAGAACTTACACTGGCTTCAGCAAGGCTCCCAACCCTCCACGAGCACCCTGCAGCTGCCTGAAGGGTCAGCTAGTTCAGTAATTCTGCTGCTCTGTGTGTGCTGAGAGGGGCTGGAAACTCCCACGAGCAAGGGCCTGTAGGAATATGACACTGTCTGTCAGGTCAAAGGCCATCTTCTCTCACCAGAAAATTCAGGTGTAAAAATTTAGGCTCAAATACCTTAAGAGATTCTTACAAATATTTCCATATTGCAGTGCAATAATGACTAAAAAGACATTTTTTAGTGGCACTTATATACATAGTGTTTCCATTGCGTTTAGAATAAGGATTCCTTAAGCACTTTAACATTTTCATGGATTCTGCTGATATTACTGCTACTTCAGAACCTTAAAGCTAATGATTATTTTAAATAATATTGTAGGGATTAGGTAGAAAAGAACTTCTGTTTCTGCCTTCCTTTGTCTCAGAAGTCTGTCCTAGCATGAAAAATAGGTTGTATTTGTTCCTACAGGAAACAAACTCAATCCTTGCTTAGAGGAATAAAGTAATGCAGCTAAAAAAGGTCATCATTTCCCCAGCGTGTGTGCAAAATGATACACAGAACACATCTATTTTGCATTTGTGTGCAAAAATTACAATGGTAGCAAAGACAGCAAAGTACCTATCCATTTAAAAAGAGGGTTGAAGAACAACAGAAAGCTCTGAACTTCCCCAGCATTTCATCTTGGCTCTTTTCTTACTCTTTCTTTAAATGCGAAAATTATAAAATTATTTCAGTGGATCTCTGCCTGTCATTAGTCCTTGTGATCCGTCCTCAGTGATGAGGAATGATTAAAATCACCCCAGGAGAGTTAAAGCTGCAGTGAAAGAATTGTGTGATTACTGTCTACTCCAAAGTATTTTAAACTGGATGCATAAGAGATAAAATAACTTTGCCCATAAGGGCAAATCAAGACAACACACATTTTAGTTGTGTTACGAAAGAGAAGATAAAATACATACAGTCCATGAGTTCTTTTCCAGGAATAAAAATCAGCCAAACTTTTCAGAGTATTTTAGACATTATTGTCATTCTTTTTTGATCTCAGTTTATCTTGCTCCCTTAACACAGTTGCTGGATGCACTGCCTTAAATACCATAAAATGTCACATGTGTATGTTTCCCTCTACTTACAATCTTCTACAACAATGAAAGATCTAATTTCACCCTCTCTGCTATCTGCAGTGAATTTTTTTCACACAGCTCTAGATGGCAGTGCTGATAAACAACTAGTACATTCAGCAGGGATAGATTTTACTTGGTGAACTGCTACAATTGATTTGGAATCTTAACCTTTCCTCCACTTACCCTGTTTCCCACTCTACCACCTGCAGCCCTATAAACAGAAAAGACTTGCATGATGGAAGCCATCTGTACAGTAACTCATCTCATCAGAGTGCTGAAGAGCTGTTCTGCTCAAGTGTTATCAATGTCTTCCAGATCACTGTGTATTTTTCTTATTGCTAAAAACAATCCCAAGCATTCTCTTTGGCAGATTAGTAAGGAATTCAAGTAGCAGATGTTCAAATCACTTTTTATTTTTTGCATATTGAATCTCCATAAGGATACCAAGATCTGTTTCTTGGTCTTTGTGCTAAGTAGCAGTTCAATCATCTCTGCTCTATAGACAGAAACTACAGAAATGACTGTGAATATATTATCTGAAAACCCATGGACATTTTTTTAAAATTATGTTTAGCTTCCCTGGGAATTACCAAGAACAACATAAACTGATTTTTATTCCTATGCCCCCATGAAAAATAAATATAGTGTCATAGGCAATACCTGACTACATGTTTACAAGCCACTGCTGCATAAACTTCCTTCAATCAAAACTCTCCCTAATGTACAACAAATAGAAATGTCTACCTGACATTCCTCAGTATAAATTCAACATACAAAGTTGTCCCCTTGAGATATGACTGAAGTTGTCTGATGGGATAAAATCTACTGTATTAGTTGGACTGCAAATCTTTTTGATAGCATACGTGTTCTCTTCCATGCATAGATATAGAATTCTTATTATAATTTACAGATTCATAGAATATACTGAGTTGGAAAGTCATCATACAAGAGGATAATTGAGTCCAACTCCTGCCCCTATGCAGGATACCCCAAGAGTCACACCATGTTGTCTAGGAGCACTGACCAAACACTTCTTGAACTTAGACAGGCTTGGTGCTCTGACCACTTCCCTGGAGAGCCATCAGCTTCATGTCATTTCCTTGAGTCCTGCCACTGGTCACACAAGTAAAGAGATCAGTCTCCACCCCTCTTCTTCCTTTTGAGGTTGTTGGAGACCACAATGAGCCATGCCCTCAGCTTCCTCTTCTCCAGGCTGAATAAATCCAGGGACCTCGGCTGTTTTTCAAATGGCTTTCTCTCCAGATCTGACCCCATTTTTGTTGCCCTGTTTCAGACACTGTTTAATAACTTAAAGTCTTTTCTATATTGTGGCACCCAAAACTGCCCCCAGCACTTGAGGTGAGGCTGCCCCAGCTCAGAGCAGAGCAGGACAATCCCCTCCCTTGCCCTGCTGGCCATGCTGTGCCTGATGCACCCAGGACAGGGTTGGCCCTCCTGGCTGCCAGGGCACTGCTGGCTCATGTTCAACTTGCCACTGGTCTGGAGCTCAGGCCCCTTTCCACAGTGCTGCTTTCCTGTTGTTTGCTCCCTGGTTGGTGCACACAACAAGTATTGCCCCATGCCAGGTGCAGAATCCAGCATATGGCTTTGTTAAACTTCATACAGTTGGTGATGGCCCATCTCTCTAATTTGTTGAGGTCTTTCTGCAGGACCTCTCTGCCCTCAAGCAGGTCAACAGCTTTTCCAAAATTAATGTCATCTGCAAGCTTACTTGATGTATTTTCAAGTCCTGTTAAGATGTTGAGGAGAGCTGAGCCAAGGATGGAGCCCTGCAGAACTCCACTAGTGACTGATGTCACCCCATCCTCCATAACCCTCTGTGCCTGACCTGTGAGCCTGTTGTTCCCCTACCATGTAACTTGGTTATCCGGCTGTGTGCTGGACATTTTGTCTAGAATGGTACTATAAGAGAAAGTATCAAAAGCTTTGCTGAAGTCCAAAAAGGTTTTATCTACTGGCTTTCCTAGATTAATTTGTGGGGATTCATTATCATGGAAGGAAATCCGGTTCAACAAGCAGGACTCTTCCCTCATGAGGCCATGCTGGTTGTGATTGACTGCACTGTCCTTCAGGTGTTTTTCAATACCTCCTACAATAATCTTTTCCATTATTTTACCTGGCATTGAAATGACCAGAACAAGTAATTTTAGGTACATTGGCATTATGTAGGGTTATCTTAGTAAAATATACAGTGCCATGCAAGCTTCTAAAGCATTTTAATGGGACCTTCTACACTGGTAAATCTTAGAACACTTTGGAGCCTGATTTTGGCACATTATGGCTAGGACTTCCCCAGCAATTTCCATAGCTTATTAGTAGGAACCTTCCAGGAATCATTACCAGTGGGCAATTTGCATTTAGAAAACTTATTTTGTAAGCAGTGAAATTATACTAGCATACCCACATATTTTTCTGTGCCAGTAACTTCAGTGCTCCAATACATTCTTGGACAGATTTAATTTTCTCCTACACAAATAACCTAAACTTTCAATGCTTTCCTTCTTTAAAGAAATATATCATTGCTCTCAGACATAAGTTTATGAACAGACATAGGTACTGCAGTTACAAATCCAGACAGAAAAAAAAGGGAATAAAGAAAATTGTTGGAACCACAAGGTGTGAAGCTGATGAATAGTCTGGAGTGTTATGAGGATTGGCTGAGGGAGCTGGAGTTGTTTATCCTGAGGCTTAGGGAAAACCTTATCACTGTCCACAACTGTCTAAAATAAGGTTGGATCCTGGTGATGGTCAAGTCTCTTCTTCTGAAAGTGACAGGACAGGAGGCAATGTCCTCAAGTTGCATAAGGGGGAGTATAGATTAAATATTAGGGAAAATGACATCACTGAAAGGGTGGTCAGGCTTTGTAATATGCTTCCCATGGCAGTGGAGAAATTGGCATCCCTGGAACTGTTTAAAAAGGTGTGAATGGAGATATGGTTTGAAGGTGACTTGTGGTACTCATATGAAGTGGTACTTGTGGTGGAGTTTACAGTTGGACTTGGTGATCTAAGAGGTCTTTTCCAAATTTAATGGTTCATGAGGTTTATACCCATAATTCTGAGGAATTCTTGCTGAAGCATGAGGAATACTTGAGATTTTTTGAGACCTTTTTTTTGAGAAGGTTTCATATTTATTAAACCAATCAAGATAATATTAATCAAATATGATTTTATTCCTTGAGCATGATACAGAAGAATGTTGATATTTGGTGAAAGAAGGTTTTTAACCTGGAAATCTTGGATGTCTACCAGATGATGAAAAATCAAACATATAACACTTGTGAATCTTGATTTACTGGTACTAAAATTACCACAAAATTAACATTTTACTAAACTGTGGAAATCTTTTTATTCTTTGCAATCTTTAAGATCTTTAGTGAACTTCTCAGCATAACTGTAAATCGTTATATTTGTTTTCAGTTGCCCTGTAGAGTTAACCTATAAATCAACAAAAAAATCAAAGTATAGAGGATCATAATTTGGTAAATGCACTTGAAATCCTACTGGATCCATGTACTTCAGGGCCATCTCAGTTGAGTGCTACTTAGCTGAGTTTCTCATCAAGTTCTTGAAGAGAATTATTCTATAGCTCACATGTATACGTGTCTGATAACCATGTATAATGATGGCTAGAAAATGACAGAAGTGGAGGTTCTATTTTAACTTAATCTACCCAAGAACAGAGCATAGAGGCATATCTTGATAATACAAGAATAGGCCTTACTGCAACATGAAATCTGCATATTAAACTCATAAATAGTGCAATGAAACTAGTATCTAATACAAGATTGTAAGGTGTAGCTATATTCAGGCCTACTGAAAGTGTTATCAACAGATAAAAGTAATAACTTCTTCTGTCATGTTCCGCTCATAAAAGTGATCTTACATGGGTTTTATCACTATTGACTAGAAAGCTAATACATTTTTTATAACTATTCAAATCTTTTTCTGACTAAAGAATAAACATTTCCTAACTGAAGAAAAGAAGGATATTGCTTTCTCTCTTTCAGGATATTCTTGCAGTCAGGTCCTGCAGTTAGGCAAATTGTGATGTTTTTGAAACTCAAAACATTGTAGATATCCATCACTTTTGATGAAGATTCTGACAGGAAGTCTGAAAAGAAAGGGACTGAAAGAAAGCTATTGCAGTTTTGGAAATGTCATACCTAAAATACTGTTTTAAACATATATATATATATATATATTATAGGTATCCTACACTTGCTGTAATATTGCGCAGTCATGCCCTAAGATTATTCATTTGCTCATAAGACCAATTTGAGAAAGTTTTGGAAAAGCTTGATATTCAATAAAAAACCTACAGCAGAATGCTGCCAATATCCACACATACACAAGAGAATGCCCTGACAAGATTTTTAATTTTTGTTTCAATCACTGTACAAATGAATTTTCCTGGTTAATATTTAGTCTTTGGGAATGGAAACAAATAGCTATTATGGTCAACCACAGTAAGATCATTCTCAAGCTTCATTTCATTAATAAGACACACAATTCCTCTCAGACACATATAAATCTAAATAAATGTACTATGTCCTGTGTTTGCATGTCCGAAATAGGCATACCAGAAGGCCACATTAAATATCTTATATTATGAAAATATTATAAATTTTTAGCAGCTTTGTTTTATAATTTCTTAATCTTATCAGCTGAAGATTTTATTAAATCGAGCTAAAAATTTCTGCTTAGAGAGAATGCTCATTCCTTCTTATTCTGCCCTTGTTGGCTAATGAGAATAATGGGTCCCTATCCCCTTATAACATTCCTTTATGTATTTGTAGGCGGTTATCATGGCTCCCCAGTGGTCATTCTGTTTAGGTATTGAACATCTGCTCCAGAGTTTATTGATGCTGTAGATAGTGCCATATCTGCTGGGAGTAATAGCACATTGCTCTGTGTGGCCATTCGGGGAGCCCTACCTGCAGGAAGGTCACTCAGTAGTAAATCCGAGACACCTACAAAATGCAGCTCTTACCATGAACACAAAGAAGGTCTATATTTCTTCACATATCAGGGAATTAGGCTGTTGCAAACTAAGAAAAAAATCACATATAATTGTGATAATTTTTTTTTAAAGAGGCAAGGATTTTATCTGTATTTGATAATGATATTTTCATGATGCCTCAAAACATCAGATAAAGATTTTACTTATTCCCAGACATTTTGTACTGAATTCCTATGAGGTCTTGACATTTCTATAGTATCTTCCATTCTTGAGAAGAAAATGCAACCCCGACAGGTGTCGACAAGCAAAACATTCATTATTGAAGCATAGTATTAATTACAAAGTTTGTGTCTTTTGTTTTGATCCCTACTTTGTGTCAGAGTAACTTTTAGGTAAGGAACACTTGATTTTAAAGTCTACAGAGGAAGTTTTGGATAAGTTTCTAAAAAATAAAAGGTGACTTTGAGCTAAGAGTACAGCCTGATCTACAGATCATCTTTTTTATTTATTAAATGCCAGCTACAAAAACACATTTAAATTGTCCACTGACAGGAAATAATTAGCTTAACACCAATAAAAATGATAGGTAATAATTCAATCAGTGGGAATTTTTAAGTAGGATAACAGAGAATGAAACCAAAAGGCCTTTGGGTTTCCTGAAGTTGTAAGTGAAAGACACATTCATACAGACACAAATACACCACCTAAACAGTCTTTTATATCATCTGTTATAATAATCACTCTATCTAACCTCATATTTCAGTCACTCTGCACTTCCTTTCTCAGGTCATTTTCCTTAGTCCCCAAGAACATTTTGTGAATACTATAAGGATTAGACAATTCCAGAAAGGGAGAAAGGGAGATAGGGAGGGAGAAAGGAAGGAAGGAAGGAAGGAAGGAAGGAAAGAAGGAAGGAAAGAAGGAAGGAAGGAAGGGATTTGAATATCTAAGTGAGAAGTATCTGCTATTTTTACTAGGATTATGCTTTTAAATTAATTATCTGTTTTACTTTATTGTGCAACCCCAAAAATGTGTGGCCATGTACCATGATAAAGATGTGACACCTAAGCTGAATATTGCTGTTCGTTTTTATGTACTGATAGAGCAGTGGGGTGGTGTCTTGCTCTGTGTAAAAACTGCTGGCAGATTAGCAGCCAAAATGCTGAGAGCCTTCCAATTCGAAGGCATGGGGTGGGCCAACTGGCACACTATTTATGAAAGGGACATTCAAACTATGCACATTGCTAAGCTGCCACTGTGAATGGAAAAAGAAAGACAAGCAAAGTGTTATTGAAGCAAAGCCTAGAAAAAGAGCATCAAAGAGATTGGAACAACGAAGGGCTGCTTTCAGAATGGGATCATGAAAGCCTGAAGCCCTGTGGCAAGGCTGGCAGGTGGACACATGCTGCTGCAGATCACAGCAGCAGGACAAGCCATCAGGATACTATACAGAGCTGGCAAGGTTGTTGGAATCCAGTTGGGGTAGATTAGAAGCCCTGCAGAGAAAGGATTAGCAGCTATGGGCATAGTTTAGACAGCAGGAAGGTAAATGAAAATCCACAGTCGACTTATACCTACTTTTGTGCTCTTTTCCTCCTTGTTGTGAGTGAAAAAGACCATCATGAAATGAAAAGCTTTAAAGTTCTTTTTGGATATGTTGGTTAGAATATAGTTCCTACTCTATTCTATTCCTGGCTCAGGCTACTGAAAGGACTGTGTCTCTAGTGGGCAAGGAGTGTAAAGCCCAGGTACCTATCTTCCGCTACCTCTTATCTTATTTTCATTCAAGACAAATCTTGGAGTCAACAAGACCGTTTAAGTTTCTTTGGAAGTACTATAAACAGAAATCTACATGCATGTAGAAGTGAGTGCTCTAAGTGTTGTTTTTGACTAGTTTCTCACAGATATACTAGAAATCCAGCATGTATGACTAGAGTCCTGGGGTGTGATGAGAATTTACAATGGATTGCATCAAAGTCCAATTACCATGTTTTTGTGTGAACACTCTAATCCTCCAACCTTAAGTCTCCTTGATGATGTAAAGTACAGGAAATTTCCAGTTTTCTGCAGTTTGCCTAACCTTCTGCTGAGGTTTCAAATTTGAGGGCCAGGCAGGTCCTGTGCACAGCTACCTCACCAAAGAATCTGTCCTCGTTTGGAATGAAGCTGAAGTTTGCGGGACAATCCTTCTCCCTTCCTGTTTGGTCTTTGTTGTCCTTTTATGGAAACAGAGATAATACCTGGAAGAATATACCTCTAATGATCAAGCTCTCTTCTGTTGTTTCAGGGCAGAAAGTGGGAATGTGAGAAAACAGGACCTTCCATCTTGTTCACAGTGACCTGTTTAAATTATAAGGAAAAGCATTCACTTTAGTGCATATTTCAAATCAAAATACAACTGGTATAAATCAGTTATTTATTCATTTATTTATTTAACTAACAGCTCTTATCCAGATGAACCAGCAAAGCTAGTTACATGATAGATTGTATCAAGCCTATTAACAATAACACTTACACTGATTTTATTTCATGAGACATACGGACTGGCTTGCAGTTATGACTCAGTTTATATAGCAACAGGTCAGCTCTGAAATAAATGAAGAAAAAGTCCATGTGTATTCAGAGAAACATTAATTTTACTGCTTACCTTTTCATTTGATCCAATAGTGACTGGGGACTCTTAGAACTATATATAAACATTGCTGATAGGAACTTTTAGGTCAGATCTTTTCATTAGGGTTATCTTAGTAAACCCTTGCATCTGGAAAACTTAAAATTACCTAGGCATACTTTCCCACATTTTTCTACTTACAAGAAAAAGATAAGTTATCCTAAAGGATTCAGGTGAGTTACTGCAAATACCACTGTCTATGTATTCTGCTATATTTAAACCTCTTTTTTTTTTGTGACTGAATCTCATCCTTCCATAAAATTACTGATTACATAGTCTGGTGTGAAGTGTAGGTGATGGCTGAGAATTATTTTTTTGTTTGTTTATAGTTGTCACACTCAGTGACATAGTTCAGCCTCATGAAACCAGAACTTGTCCAAATTTTTCTTCCTGTAGTACTATGAACAATATAATAATATTTACCTGGAATATTAAAGGCAGCTTCAACATGGGTAATTGCTAAAGCTCACTGATTTCAGATTTTATACACTCTTTATTCCTAGTAACTCAATTTCCTCATTCACACATGTTCAAAATAATGCTGCAAATCTATTTTCCCACTCCCTCTAATTTATACTCTTTACAACCCCCTATTTTTTGCACCATACTCTGTAAAAACTTTGCTAGCTTTGTTTTTAAGAATGTCCTGCCTCTAACTCTCATTTGTTATTTGTCACTGAGAAATTAAAATTTACCTTGAATCCAAAATGCTGTGCCCAGCCTCAGCTGTTACATATCCAAAGCAAACACAATGACACTTGCTTCCTGATTTTCGGTCCCAGCAGAGAAGGGATATTCACTAATCTTCTGCTAAACTACGTCTACCATTTTTCACCCTTCTAAGAATTTTTGCTTAATTGGATACCAACAAGAGACTTAGCAGTGGTAAGCCACTGACAAGAATTGTGTTGACAAGTGTTGTCCCATTTTTTTAATTGTAATTCCCCCCTGTTCGTATCTGAGATTTTTTTGTGTTATCGTTAAATAATAATTTGTTATTTTGGGACTTTTTTGTTTTAGTATCTTTCACAAGAGGGCATGGGAAATAACTAGTGTTCCTTATTGCTAAATATAATTCTGATAGTTGGAACCAGTAAATAGTTGCAGGAGTATTATGGTATCCTTTTTTGTTATCAAGCCATACCATCATTTGATGAGAATTTATAGGGGTTTAACAGCTTTATCATATTTTGCTTTCTTACACCAAAGAAGAATGAACTGTAAATGGGAGGTGTATGAAGAACTCAGTTTATATTTAATTAGAAACTGAAGTTAAAAGACAGGAGCCAGGCAGGAATAAGCTGCCAGTGAAGGCTGATGCTGCTATAAATCTGATAAAGAAGAAACTGTGGGGTTTCAAACAGATTGCTGGTAGGGTGGCTGTGGGTTTCTGCAGTGACAAACTGTACTTAGAGATTCTAGGAGCCCCTGATGAAAACTTGCTCTCATTCCCTAATGCTTTATGGGAAGACTACAGCCTCTTGGAATATTTTTCAAGCAAAAAGACATCATCATGACAACACTGGAAAAAGAAGGGCAAAAAAAAATTCTTTCTGGTAGGGAAATAAAGACATCTTAAGCTCGACTTCAAAAGCTCTCTACAGCAAACAGTAGCTGTAGAGATACCGTTTCATCTTTGCCTCTGGGATATTATTAAGCCTTTCTAGTAGCTTTAACTGCAGGAGAAGGGATTACAGAAGTTGCTGCTGTGTAGCTGCCTGACATACAAATATCTGGAAAAGCACAGATCACGTTTTTGTACAAGGGCCACTTATTAGACAGCACTGAAAGCTTAACCTAGAATGAATAGCACACCACACTGCTAGCTACACACAAACAAAAAACATGCAAGACCCTCATGATTCATGCTGGCCTTTTAAGTGCTTTGGGTGAATATTCAGGCTCCCGGCTTCCCTTTTGTCACGGCTGTGTGTACTGAGATCGGCGCTAATTGAGGCTGTGCTGTTTTGGTACAGAGAACCATGCCACGCCATTCACCCTGCCTCAGTTCAGGCTGTGTCAGCATTTCCATGACAAATCCTCACTTTCAAGGGTTTACAGCTTAATCGGAGCAAACCCCGCAATTGGCTGAAATGGCACACACTGTTCCTGTGTAAAAGGCTTTGTGCACAGGAGCCAGAAAAACTGAGAAAGAAATTATTTCAGGTGCTTCTATTTACTTCGAGCTGCTGTTTTGGCCTGGTAATGGCTTTGTATTCCAAAATGGAATGTACGGGGTCAAGGTCCTTATTGAGGGTTACATAGTTACATTTGGAACTGGGGGAAAAAAAATCAAAAGGACCGTATGGTTTTTTCAGTGCTTTTCAGCAAATCACCGAGAATTTTGCAAGATGATTAGTCTGGTGAATCAGGGATTGGAAAATAAGTTGCAAAGTGGCAGGAGTCAGTTTGGAAACAGATGTGCTCAAAACAAGTCCAGTTGTGTTTTGCTAGTCCTGAGAGACTGTATTAGACTGAACAGCCATGCTTTCTAGGCATCCATAGAAATAATCTCTGGCAGTGAGTAGCACATAATGTCCTCAGCATCTGCTACGCACTGTCAAATCTCAGGAAACTGCACTGAAAGACAGATTTTGTTTTTTAAATACTACCATGAAAAAGGAAAGTCACCTCCTCTAAATACCAATAAGAAGCAGCTCGATGTTATAAAGCAAGAAAGCTGTCATGGTCAGAGGACAGTCACTGAAATAAGTAGTCCTTAGGGCAGCAAGAGAACGTGGTTCCTGGCCAAAGGTGATGAAGAGCTGGGTGCCTCAGCATGACCTGCATAAATTCAAGCAGGTGAATAATTGTTTGTAGGTTTGGAAAGAAGCTTGATATTTTTCCTGTATATCTGTATTTTTCCTATATCTGTAAGTCAAGTGCTGATGGTGTCATTTTTATTCTTAGGGAGTTGCTCTCTGTCACTTGAAATGCTTATAAACAGAACTGTTGTTATGAACTTGAGGGAATCAACCTTTTCTTTCATCTCCCATGCAGTCTGTATGTTGAGGGATTATACAACCACTGAATCTCAGCTATTTAATTTTACGTTTAAAGTAAGGACATCATTTGGTCTGGACTTAGATCACCACTAGCAGTATTCACAAAATACATTTCTCACTTCTCTTTTGTAAAATTTGTATGAGTCCAGACACACTGGGAGTCGATTCATAAGAGACTCAAATACCTCATGTAAATATAAATCTTCAGAGAAATATTTTAATTATAATTCAAATTATTTTTACTATTTCTAATAATGGTATGTAACAATGAATGCTGTGAATCCATCTCTTCTAGATGACTGTAAAATCTACTTCATACTTCAATTTTTTTTCCATGTGCTAACCATACAAAATTATATATTTTAGTAGAAATAATTGATGAAAATATAGATAATGTTTGGATTTTGAAAAGAAAATCAGATTAAGTGGGTAAGATTGTCACTTAATTAATTGAAAAATGCATAAGTAACTTGGAAATTGAATTCCTGATTGAAATAATGTTTCGAAATGAAACAACTTCTATAAATAGCTATTTGCAACACAGGTCCAAACTTCTACTTTGAAGAATTTATTATTGACTTTAGTAAGTTCCCTCAAATAGAACTTTAAAAAACAGAGCACTTTGATGAATAATATATATGAACTAGAAATTAATAAACAATCTTAGATGAAGTGAAGAACCAGAAAAAATATTCTTCAATTTATTAAGCTCTTTCTTTCATGTGACAATTAAATAAATGTGAAATCAAATAAAAGATATAAGGCAGAGAGTACTGCTCTTGCCATGTTGCTCTTGTAACTAACTTGTCTATTTTTTTTGTAAAAATTAAATGACTGACATGATATCATCAGACTGAGTGGAAATTGAAATACTGATTTGCTATGACACTGCTGTTTTCCAGATATTTATCATTGTATTCTCTGTTTCTTGTTTGGTAGATACAACAGTGCAAGTACCTAGGGTTTACTACTGTCAGATTTCTGCAAGCTAAAAAATCTTTGATGGTTGTGAAAGTGAGAAATTGTCAACCAGCTCTTAAACAAAACAAAATGTTAGTTTAAAATATTTAAAATCAGACTCGAGCACTGATGAGGCACAGTGAAGAAATGGCACAAGTGCTAGTGGCACAGTTCTTTGGCATAGCATCCCTCCTACATTGGCTCTTTGAAGGCAAGGCCATCTCACTTGTGTACAATGTCCATATATGGGTTGCCATAAAAGGAGGCCGCATGATCTACCACTTTCTTAAATCTGGGGGTTTCTGGGCCAGGACATGCTTGACACTGTTCTACATTTAGAGAACAAACAAGGGTCATGTTGACTATTCATGGTCTAGAGACCTCATAAACAGAAATCTGGAAATTATCTTGTGACACTTGGTTTAACATCCCAAATTTTCCTTTCTTCTCTGCTTGCCTTCCTTCCTCCCTTTTTATATTCATCCATATATCCAATGCTGTGACTATGGCATCAAATGTTTGTACTTGTTCTTCCCAGGCTGGAAAGCCTTCAAAGTAGACAGGTCTTAGATACTGACTTCATATCAGAGATATCTGAGTAAATCTGAATGCTGTTACATGGATGTCAATCTAGAAGCTTAATGGTCCCCTCTGACTTTACAATCCATGAATCTGTAAATAATTGCAATGGTAACTTGAAGATCTTAGAACACTTTCAAGAAGAATGGAGTCCTTTATACACAAAATACTTGCAAAGACAAGTAAAAGTCCTTTTGGCCTATAGCCAAGCTAGCACATTGTAGAAAATTAATTTTTATGTTTGTGCTTTCAACAGGAAATATGTCACTATGTAGAAATTATATGAAAATTATAATCAGTTCCCTTACAACAATGTGTGCTGAAAAGGAAAGCTTGTATAAACACTTTAGACACAAATAAAGTCTTTATTTTTCTCCTTTGAAAAACTGAAATACATTTAAAATTACCCGGTGTAAATGATGTAGCATATTATGATCAAAAATCCAGTATTTTTCAATCAATGTGGTATTAGGTTTTGTAATAGGTTTAAAATACTGCTTAGATGAATTTAAGTTGCTAAATTAAATTTAATACATTTCAGAAAAAAAATTAGAATTTATAGTAGATTTTTATCTTAGGATGAGCATAGAAACCAAACACTTGTGATTTTTCTCTTATATGAATATGATAGTTTCCATTTTTCTTTTTCAGACTGGGTTAACAACTGGAGCAATAAAATACAAAATAAAATGTATTCTAACAGTTTGAATTCCTTCATGCATATATTATTTTACAAAATCTCATATTCTTTAATTGTATTTTACTTAAGATTACCTAATCAGTAAAACTAAACAAAAATCTATAATAAAACTGACAGTGATATACTGTATTTCTGATATTAGCCAAGCTAAGAATATAAAAAGACATACTAAATATGTAAATTTCTTGATAGTTTGAAGTACAGTGTGTATTAAGTAAATTACCAGTATTTTCTTCAAAATAACTTTATATGTAAAATTTTATGTGATTTTTGTTGTTTTAAAGTAATAGTTTGCTTTCCTAATAGCAGTAGTAACTACTTTATCTAGTCAGACATTTCATGTTTTAGAAATGAAGTGGTATTTTAAATAGCTAAGATATTTTTTCTAATCTATAATAATATATGGATACTTGAATTAAAGTTTTGTGTCTATTTTTAAAGTAGGAAATTCAATTTCTACAAGTTATATTGCTAGTACTTATATAAAATCATCAAATTAATTATTTATTATTCTTAGTTTTCACATATCTAATTTAGTGTTCTGATAAGGAAATTTGTACGTGGTTTTAATACTATCTTTTAAATTTTAAAGACTAAAAAGAATAAAATATGTAAAGAATAAAGAACACATAAACCAATAAGACAGTATTTATAGTATTGAGATTTTCAGTGGAAAATATTATTTATTTTTTGGAATTTGTAACAGAAGAAATTCAATGTGGAGACTGACATACTCGTACTTTATGTATGCTTGAAACACACAGACAGTGCCTGTTTAGTATGCTGCATTTCAGTCTTTGCATGCTGGCCTGCCTTCATACTTTTAAAGAATAATTACTTAGTTCTTAATACCCTAAGAGGAAAAATCAGAATGAAAAAGCCTCCAAGAAAAGATCTGCAAAAAGCCAGCTGTCTATAGAAAGGAAAGAGTGGGAATGATGTCAGGAAAAACTCCTAGTGCACTGATAAATTGTTCATAATCAATTTTAATTTCAGGAGCAAATACAGGGGGGAAAAAAGAAAGTAAAGATTAAATGCAAAGAGAAATCATTCAGTCAAATGATCTATGCACCAAAAATGTAAAAGGAAACAAATTTTATAAAAGTCACTCTCATAAATTGTAATCTATAACCATCAGTTTACTCCTGTACCATAATAAGAAGATTTTTTTTATATACCATATATTTAAATTTATGGCTCTCTGTCAGTGGTGTGCTTAAGTAACAGCAGCTGATATACCAACATCCCTGGTCATGTTACTCCAAGCCAGAGGAACAGACACAGGATCTTTTTGGGGCACCAGTGAAAACAAAACTATCAGCATTTCCTATGCTTCTTTTTAAAAGGTGGAACTTTTAAAGAAGAGCAAAGATGTTGCTCTTCTAGCACAGCTGAGCAGCAATGAATGGCCTCAAAGTGAGGGAAGTGGTACCAAGTTATGATAATCAAACCCTAAACAAGAGGTAGAAGCAGTGGGAAGGACATGCAGCAAAGCTTTAGGCAGTCTGCAGTGACATGCTCAGGTATCTTTTGTAGCATCTATCAGAAACTAAAAAGTTGTTCACCACTGTCAAACTCTCTGAGTGCCTCTGTAGTGAAGGTGAAGCCAGAAAAGGAATGGAAACTCTCTAAAAACATCTGCTTCAGAAGAAAAATAAGAGTGTGGCAGAAGGATAAAATATTAAGGTATGTGAATTAGTGCTAAACATAACTCCTTATTTTTTAAGACAAGAAGAAAGGCACACATATGGAAAAACACTAGAGGCATAACTTTGTATAGTGAGAAAAAGAGAGGGAAAGAGGGAGATGAATTTACCCCCTAGAACTGAGGAAGTGCCTCTGGCACAAATTCTGGAGTGTGTCGTATCTCGAGGTTGGTGCACACAGCTCAGAGATCATACCAAAGCAAAAACTGGACATAGAACTGTCCCAGACTAGGATAGCCCTGTGGGCACAGTGTGGTCGTAGCACTGCTAACAGCTTCCTTCTGTGCTGAGGAAGTTAGCTCGCAGGCAGGGGACATACAAACAGTAAATTTCATCAGGGACTCTGAAGCATCTGTGAAAGAATTTGAAGCTGAATATAATCTAGTATTATGATTATGTTTAATTTTTCATAACTGTTTCCATCCTTCAATCCTCTACTCAAGGCGAGTCATGTAAACCTGACAAGTATTCCTGAGTTATCCCTGGAAACGGTGGGTAAGTCTAGGTAAAATGAAGTGCACAGACCTTCTGGTCTTAGAAAGCTCTAGTTCAAAAATTTAGGGGACCCAGGGCACTCAGGAGCTGTAGCTGCTCATGGGAGAAACACCTGGAGCCAAGGTCTCAGAAGTCCTGCCTGACAAGCATCAGTCCCTGCAACACCTGCTGGGAGAGCAGTGTGATGCTGGAGAAGGCTTGAAGCCTCTCCTGACTTCCTCTGACAGATCACATCAGCTGTATCAATCAGAGTATTTCAGAGGGTAGAGTGGAACACGTGTTTTCCCAAGGACCGTGTTGTGCATGGTACAGCACTGGTGAGCACAAGCCTCTCTTCACAGGCTGCAGTAGTGACTCCTGGGGGCCTTAGCAGTGGATGGCTTTGTAGCAGTGTTGTTACACGAGAACACCTTCTGTACCACAGAAAAGCTGTGAATAATTTCTTGCACAGGAGATGGATTGTCTTTTCTTGTGTGGGAGTCTCATGTAAGGGAGCTCTGACAGTACGGAGACTGAGTGCTGGTTTATCACAGCACTATAATATTTTAAACTCAAATAATCCAGGAGAACAGGGTAAATTAGTAAACAAGGAGCTTTATCAGCACAGTAGTAGTACAGTATCTGTACAGTAGAGTGTAGTGCCATATGTGCCATTCAAAAAAGAGTAAATAAAAATATGGCCTTTTAATATTATTTTTGCACAAGTGGAATTCGCTCACAAGAACATTATAGTTGTTAATAAACTGAAAACTTTCTCATTCCTGAAATAAGTTGTGGTATTGACAGTGTGCTTCATTTGGAAAAGCTAGTGGGAAAGATTCTGACAAATCTCCTATGAAGAATCAAAGATTCTTAAGAGTATAAACTCCAGCACAAAATATGTACAACTTTGCAAATGCCAAAATAAGAAAGATTCATTAAAATTTCCAAGTTTAAAAATGATGTGATAATGAGGTGTATGCATCATTTGAGGAAACAGATCTTTTCTTTATGTAAAGTTTACATAAGGTTTCATGTTAAACTTAAGTATCTTACTAAATTTTCTATCATTCATATTTCTGTGTTACCTTGTTTATGAAGAGGGAATTTCATGGAAAATTCTTAAGTAATTGCTATGGACTACAATTGAGTTCCTGCAGACTGGTATGAAAAGTGCTGAAATTCATTAAGTCGTGAGACTATTAGCTCCATTAAAACTCTCAGTAACATTTTCACATCTTTATTAAAGAGAAATGCCAAATGAGTTAGCCTGTAAGAAGGGATATAACTTTGAATTGAACAGAGTTATTTATAAAGATGCAGTTCTCTGATCTGCAGTAACATTTCAAATACCTTTTGTCTCCATCTCAGAAATAAGCACTCTTTTTATCTTCCATTTGTCTTTTGTTGTTATTTGCAAATTTACTTCCATCAAAAGTTACAAATTGTTCATTTCTTCTTCTTTTTTGTTTCTCCCCTTTTCCTTCACTGGTGACACACATACAGCTGTTCAATCCCTCTGAGTCATTTTGAAACCTATGAGAGACTGCTGCAAGCAATATCTTCCCTGATCATAACAATTTGATGTAGAGCCATTTCCTGTGCAGATCTAAAGAGGAAAGTAAATTGGAATTTTATTTCAGCTGGGAAGAAAGTAGCAGTGCCAAATACCTGAAGTCGTTGAAGACTTGATTTCAAAGATGATCTTAGGATTTAGGACCCAGGACACCTGTCTCTGTTAGGATGCTACCGGTAATTGGCTACCAGATGTGGTTGCATCCCTTCTGAGCTGGTAGAAAGGTAGCAGATCATTAGGAAGGGCTAAAGTTTCAGAGTTAGCTTTGAAATGGTAAAAGCAGCGCTAAATACTATCTGGAAGACAATATATGCCCTTGGCTCAGAGATATTTTAATGTAACAATGACATTTTTAACCAATTTTGGAAATAGGAAATAGGCTTATACTGTTCATTAATTCATGTACTATTCCCTATTTAATCTCATGCTGTAAATTTTAGTAATTTTTAAAAAGTGCCATAAAGTTAATGCTTTTCTCTTTAAGTAAATAAGTAGTTCAAATATATTAATCTGTTTTTGTTACCCTGTATCTTGATAGTACATACAGCACCCACCTGCCCCCTCGGTTATTGTATCTCTCTGTGTTGGGCGATATATTGAGTACATTCAGAGGTTGCAAACAGAAAAATCCTATTCTACAGGACACACTGCAAAAAATTACAACATAAATGTACAACAAACAGAGCACTAAACAGTAAAACTGAAGTATTGTATTGTGTATTGGAAGACATTCAGAATGAATTTCGACTGCCTTATGACATTTGGCATGTTTTTCACATCCTCTTAAGCACTGGAAAATACAGATAAAAATGTGCTTACAGTTTTCTGGTACAGATAGAAAGCCACAGCTCCAAGCCCTAACATCAAAACTCAGGAAACCTGCCCAACTTTATCTATGTAGCAATTTAGGGAAAAAAAAAAAAAGAAAAGTCAGCTAGAGGTAAAAATCAAGAATGAGTGNAAGTCAGCTAGAGATCACAATCAAGCATGAGTCAACTATATCAAACGCCTAAAAAACCCCCAACAAACCAAACCACCCCCCCCCAAAAAAAAAAAACCAAAAAAACCCTGACCTTCCATCTTGCTGGAGATATAACAGTTATATCAGGAAAGAAAATGGAAAAGCTTTATTTTTCTAATTTATAACAGGAAGTCACACCAGGAAACAAAACGTGCAGCTACTTATGCCTAACAGGTAGGGCAGAAAATTTGACCAAAGAGAAAAATAAACAACAAAAAATATTAGACATGGAGCAGCTTACCAAAAGAGCAGGTTGAAGAACTTTTGTAATAATCTTCAAATACCTCCAAGGAAGATGCAGAAGAAGATGTACACTGCTCACCAGGTCTAATGAGAATAGGTTGAGGAAGGAGTTTGAATCATAGGATCATTTAAGTTGGAAAAGACCTTTAAGATCACTCAGTCCAACTGCTGAGTTGCTCAATCCACCACTAAATCATGTCCCTAAGTGCCACATCTATGGTCTTTTAAAAACTTCCAAGGGATAGAGACTCAACCATTTCCCTGGGCAGCCACTCCTCCTGTGAAGAAATTTTTCTTCTTTTGAGTTGGAACATGGAAAATACAGGTTCCTGAGGGGGAAAATGATGCATGATATGTCTAGCTTTCCATTAATTATATTTGTTAGGAAGATGGTTAAGTGAACAACTTCCAGGAATGATGTAATTGTATTTAATTCTGATTTGGGTAGGATCAGATGAGCTCCAGAGTATTTTTATGTATTTTTCTTTAAATTTTACTACACAAATCAATATTTTCTCAATATTAAGGTATATAAAAACTTACATCTATTAATAACTTTTTTGGATAACTGTATATATGTAGTCAGTGCGTAAATTTTGATTATCTGTTAAAATTTCAAAAACCTGATTGCCATATTTTTCTGCCAACAGATGTGTAAAATATGGCAGTGTTGGGAATCTCCTATAACTTGAGGTGTTTCCTGTTTTCTGATGTGCCTTTGCACAATACTTTTAGTATTAGACTTTAGGAATCCTTAAATACATAGTAGCAAGAGACATAAATATAACTCCCAAAACTATTTACTATTCTTTATATATAGATAATCTTAAAAAAAAAAAATTAACCACTTTGTGAATAAACGTCCTTCACAGAAAAACTAATAAACATGGTTCCACATGCTCAGCATCATTACAAACACAGGGTGTTAATTTCTGTCTGTTATGCCTTTTATGTGTTCAAATCTCAGGCATCAGTACATATTCTATGACTTATGCTCTGAAGGTGGGAGGAAGAAAGGCAAAATGGGAAAAAAGACAATTCAATTTTTCATCAGTTTTTCAATATAAGAAATGTCAAAGGGTTTTGTAGCAGGAAGAAGTTCTATTACTATGACTGTTTTTTTCACTATTTTTACTTTTTTCATTGTTTGTAAATCACATATAAACATTACCATTTTAACAAATTTGTTCATTGTTTGAAAATGTTGAACAAATGCTATGCATACTCAAGTCCAAAAGCAGATAATGAGCTGGTATGGATGCTGCTTCATGTAATCAATATCGAATAGCTGCTATTCAATTCTGAATAGCAGCTGTTTGATAGGCTGTGAAAAGCATGTGACATCCATCTATCCCCTATATGAATTATTCCCTCTTTTACTTTACAGTTTCCAGTTTTCATCATTACCACTTTCAATCTGCTGCCGTTACTGCAAAATCTGCTGCTTTGGCAGCCACTCCAGTCAGCAAGATTGTTCAATGTTCAGTGTTCTAAGGAAAAAAATAAAAGGGGTTATGTGCACAAATCTGTGACTATACATATGATTATGTAACAGTGAGTAAGTCCAGGAGAGTCACCTGAGTTTAGGTACCAACCTGTCATTTGTGGCACTGTCCACAAATGTTGAATGTCCTTAAACAAGTCACTCCCTCTCTCTGCTGCTGTTTCTCTCAGTGATCCTGACCACCTTTGTAAAGTGTTTTCTACATTTATACTAAATGGAGACTACATGGCGTTATGAGTTTTATGACTATATAAATAAAAGTGACTGACCTTGTCACTCATCTGCACATTTCCATGTTAGAATTACTAGAATCTGTTTTATCAACAGAAGACCTATAGACAATGTTCTGTATCTTGTGTGAAGATCTTAAATCCTTAAAATTCTTAATATCTGATTAGGCATTCATAATAAATGAAAAAAAATCTCAGTCTAGTGAATTTCCAAAGGACAGCCCAAAAAAATCACAGTTTTTTTCTAACAGAATACCATATATTCAAATGAAAAAAGAGAACAAAACAGGACATTTTGGTTCTTACAAAATAAAGAGAAGCTGTGTTTTTTTGGAAGTAAAAGCAATGAACAAAAAGATGGAAGATTTGGGGTTAGCATTATTCACACATAAAAGAAGTACAAATTAAACAATAGATGAAAAGCGTTCATAGCTATTTTAAAGCCAAAGTGTATCTTTAAAGTAGCATTCAGGATATTTCCCTCTTTCAGAACATGCAGGTATATAAGTCAGGTTGAAAATATTTAGAGACCTTTGAACTGTTCTATTCTACTTAATGCCTTTGAAGATTGCAAAAAGGCATTTTAAGGAAAAGAAAAACATAATGCTATCAACAGACACATAAAGAAAGAACAAGAGGTAACAGTCTATATTTTACAAAAGATGATGGACAGACATAGTTAAAGTTGGGACATAAAGATACATGGATAATTCCTTTTTTGCCAGTTACTTTAAAATATTTTTAAATAACAGTCCTCAAGTCTCCGAGAATCATTCTTGTTATTGTCATCTATTTGTATTAATCATAGGAGATGCAGGGTGAGCTGACTAGGTTTGAGTACTTTCTGGTTCAGGGGACATAGCTAAAATTCCAATTGCTCCATTTCAAGTAATGCCCAATATAATTTCTTGACCTAGTATTCTCCTCTTGTCCTGTCTGTGGCATATTGCAAAATCCAATTAGTCGTATGTAGGAAATCTGCAAAATATATTGCTTCCTCTCCTCTCCCTCTCCTCTCCTCTCCTCATTATTGTAATATAGTGCGTATTGAATTGACACATGACACAATCTAACTGCTCTAACTCCTGTCATAGTGAGTGGCAAGACCTACATAAAATTCAGGTGTTATCCCTTTACTGTCTCATTTACTGGCATGGCTTTTAGCCTGGGTGAGCTGTTTAAAGTTAACACCTCCCATCTGCAATTGATTTCACTGCCACAAATTATAGCCAGTGAAAAGAAAATATTTTACCTCAATAAGTTTTAAACAACAAGTTTCACTTGAAACCTGCACATTTAAAAGTTCACTGACCTCATCTTAGCTGTTTAAGATGCATTTTAAAGCAATAGCCTTCAAAACAATGAAGAGATGCTTTCCCCTCTTCTTATATCTTAGGCAAACCAAATACTTTGATCACACACACAAATACCGCTCCCCTCTTACTATCATCCCGCCCCTCCCCCCCCTCCCCCCCATATGTTTTTGCTCAGTTAAGTCCAAGTCTGGCTACATTTAATATTCAGTGGCAATGTGAGCAACTTGTGCCCTATTCATTCTTTTCCTGACTGATTTGGTAACCTGGTTTTGATTTGGATTTTTTTCACAGGTTAAATCCTATAGGATTTGTATATGGAAGACTGCTTAATATTTGAGAAGGTACATCCAGTTTTACAAATTCTGACAGGCAATGCTGCTTTTTTATAAAGTATGTTTTCTCTTGAATTATTTTTCACCTTTGTATTTTTAAGATTGTGATTTTACTTTGCATAGGAAAATGTGAAAACCTCTCTTGCTCTTTAGAAGTCAAGATCTCTTTTTTTCCTATTCATTCACAATAATGTAATAAGGCTCTCCCTGCAGAATTGTCTACAAGGAATCTATATTTCATTTTGTTTTATCATCTAAAAATACACTAACTACACTATTAATAGGTATTTTTACAGGGGGGGAGAAATCTTTCCTGAAGTGACTTTATAATGAATACTGATAATAAAAAAGATTTCAATTAAAGATTAGTAGAAAAGAAAAGAAAAACCCTCAATAGATGGATGTGCTCTGCATATTCCTTAGAAAGCATAGAAATAGCACTGTTAAGAGGTACTCCAAATTCAGTGGTGGTTACAGATCCAGCCTGGGCACAAAAGTACTACACAAAGGGTTCTTTGCTGTGTAGGTTCTCTGGACTTATGTGATCTGGTAAATTTTAAAAGATTTTTTTCATGTGGCCTCTCTCTACAATAAAACAGATTTTCCTCAGAAAGCTATAAACCACTAAGTTAAGCTAAGAATAATGAACCATTTTCCAGCTAGTTGCACCTTGTCACACTTATCCACACCATATATACTTGGGACTTGGACTTTAGGATATAAAGACATTAACAGAGTCAGCACCTGAACCAAACTTCGAATTTTAAGCATTTTATATTTTAACAGTTCTCTTATTTTTCTTCCTCTTGGCTCTGTGGAGGATTTGGAAATGACTGTGCAAGCCTAGTGCAGACATTTGCTGCAGTAGGTTGCCTGGTATCTCAGGGAGAATATTACATGACACCAGCACATTAAGTCAGAGAGAACCACTTAAATTCTTTGTTTCAGCTATACATGCAGAATGTAGGAGAGAAATATTTTCAAGGAAATTTTTTTTTAAAAATATGAATTTTCTTATAATAAAAACTTGTTTAAAAATGGAACAAGTAGCACCAATGCTTTTCTTTGTGAATACTAAAATTTCAAGCAGAATATTGAACATCTGTGGTTGAATTTTTAAAATTTATAAATCCCTAAGATAACACACATAATTTTTCTTAATGCTTTTCTCCATAGTGCCTTGATAAAGTGCCTTGTTGTCATTTTTGTCAGCCTTAATGCATTTTATTTGTAGGTGTAAGTAATTAATTAGCCTGTAATCAGAACAATGTAATGTTTCATAATATAATAACTCTTCAAATGTAGGTATTCTGGGGCAAGAGGAACAGGATAAGAACTAGTAAAAGAGTATAACTTTGCACTGATTTTCTCGCATATCTTTTGTTTTTAAAAACGCTTGAAGAAAGATGTAAACGCTTATTGAGAAAAGAAGGGAACAGAATGAGACAAGGAACAGAGGTTAGAAAAGCTTAGATTGAATGCTTAATGCATCTAAATTAAAAAAAGTAATATTATAAAAGGGGCATGATAATTCACTCCAGGAAAAAAAAAAAAA